>JAYMTP010000501.1:0-32917 GCA_036897365.1 Geranium brycei
GTTGCCCAAGACTGTGCTCCACATCCATCAAAAATACCGGTGCCGGTGACAGTCAAGCAGTCAACGCTGTCGAAACGGATCCACTCTCGGTCAGGGAATTTTGCGGGGTTGGGATCGACCTTAAGAGTGCCGTCAAGCTAGAAAGTAAGAGGAGCCTTGCATAGTCCCTCCATGCGTATTATCCCCACCATGAATATTCCTACCAGTACCAGTACCGTCGCCGGCGTCGGGGATGCACACGCATCAGTGAATGCCTGCAACGATTGTGTTGTCACGTCTGAATTTTCCTTTGCACCACAATTAGCCATTAAATCAATTATCTCACTGGGTGGAACAGCCCCCGCTGCTCCAGCAGGAGCTCCTGCTGCAGCCGGATCGGCTCCTCCCGCTGATGGATCGGCATTAAGCAATGCATGCTGATTGCTTGTTGTAGAACCATAACTCCATTATGACCATAATAATAAGCATACACAAACTAATATCAATTTCATCCTACCCATCTCATTCTCTTTTTCTTTATTGCTATTATTTGTGATATATCCTACCAATCCATCAACTCTCCTTTTATATTCTCAAAGTTATCTAAATTTAGTCACCTCTCTTTCTCTGTGATCTTATGCTCTTTTCTCTCTTTTGAGACTACTTCCTCACCCATAATTAAGTTACTTTGTTTGTAACAATGGTTGCAATTTATTTTATGTACTTCACATAGATAGCCTATTTTTTTAAACAAAAGCAAAGAGAACTATATTTTGCCAACCAATCCAGAAAATAAAAGATTAACAAAATGTGAATTATTATTATTATTTCAATCTCTCTCCATATGTAAAACAATGGTTGGATGCTTTCCAGATGTATTTTTTGTTAGGAAACATTTTACATATAATGTTACCATTTTCTAATTAAAAAGGAAATTAAAAATCTAATCTGTTAACTTTGATATTATTATTGATATTCTTGATGATTAATACAATAGAAAGAGGACCCTTTATATAGGTTACAGACCAAGCTTAAATAGGAAACGAAACTAAACTAGGAAATCATAAACAAATAGGAAAACCTAAACTTATATTTATAATTATTCTAATACCTCCTCTCAAACTTAAGTTGGTTTAGAAACCGAATTGGGTTTGAATACTATGATAAACTACAACCTTTGATGAACTTGATCACTTCGATTTCTCTGAATACTTTGAACTCTTTGATATCCTTTGAGTGGGGGCGCACTGGCCAGGACTGGTGGAGGCAGACGAACTTTGATAACCTTTGAGTGGGGGCGCATTGGCCAGGACTGGTGGATGCAAACGATCTTTGATAACCTTTAAGTAGGGGCGCATTGGCCAGGACTGGTGGATGCATACGAACTTTGATAATCTTTGATAGCTTTTCCGGATTACGGGGATGTTCACGTGCCGATTTTCGAATCACGGGATCACCTTCCGGATTACGGGGATGTACACGTGCCGGTTTTTGAATTACGGTATAGCTTTGAATACCTTGAGTGGGGGCGCTTAGGCCAGAACTAATGGATGAACACGAGTTTTGATATCCTTTGATAATCTTTAAAAACTTTGAGTGGGGGCGTTTGGGCCAGAACTAATGGATGAAGACGAGCTTTGAAAACTTTTGAAAAACTATATTTCTTTTCTTCTTCTTTTTTTTTGCGTGAACAGTACCCGTGATGAACAGTAATTTCGATTTTTTTTCTTCTTACCTTGTCTCTTGAACATTGAACCTTTGACGAAGAACACTGAATCTTTCTTGATTGCCCTATCCACTCGTCATTGACGAGTGGGTAGAATTCGAATTCAGCGTAAGCCTTGACCAAGAACTAAACTTGCTCTGATACCATGTTAACTTTGATATTATTATTGATATTCTTGATGATTAATACATTAGGAGGAGGACCCTTTATATAAATTACAGACCAAGCTTAAACAGGAAACCAAATTAAACTAGGAAATCATAAACAAATAGAAAAACCTAAACTTATACTTATAATTATTCTAATATAATCTAACAAAGAAATAGGAATCTTAATAAACAGTAAACTCATGTTCATCCCAAGATATTATCTTCCGTTTTCCGCTCACTCTTTCATGACAAAATAATCAACATACATCGTACGATAAACTAGAATTGTCGCTAGTTTGTCATGAGTACTCATTTGACAAACTTGGTATATTGTCAGGTTAAGTCTTATGATTGAATGCATATTTAAAAATTCTTCACATTGAATTTAATCCTCTCTCCAATAATAAAATCATAAGCGTCGGTATCGGTATTGGTATCTGAAGCACAACATCTCGTCGTACATCCTACAGTACACTACATCTTGTCCACTTTGGGCAATGTCTGAAGGGCAGCTTGTTATCAGTTGCCCTTATTACAGGTAATGTTTTTAATGCTCTGTGGCCGCATACCATGAATGCGAGGTTATCTACAGTGTTCACTTTGTTCACCTTAATCCTCTTCTCACTCCTAAAAAATTGACACATCACATTTATGTGCTTTGTACTCTCATGATGAACATGATCATTAGCTATGCATATAACATGTATGCTATTACAATACATTCTAGCATGATCGTTGTGTAAGCCAAGATCACTGACTAGGCCCTTCAACTATATTTCCTTATTTGCAGCTTTTGTCAGCGACATGTACTCTACTTATGTAGCAAACAACATTATTGTAGGATACGAAGTCATTTTCCAATTGATCATTAAACCGCCCAAAACTGAAGTATAACTAGTCATAGAGATTCTATTGTCACCATTTTTGGAGTTATCCGAACCAGCATACTCGGCGACAAGCACCTTGTGCAAACCATCACATACATCAGTTTCTTATACATATAGGGAACTCGATACATATACTCCTACGTGTTGTTGTTATTATTATTATTATTATTATTTGTAAACTTTATGTATCGATTGAGTTGTATAATAATTAAATATTAGACATTGATTTTCGTTAGTACTTTGTGTAATTATAAATTTAAATTTTTTGCTTATATCCTAGATCAAAATCATCTAATTCTGCCCATAAATCGATTGAACTAACAAATTGTGAATCAATCGGTTCCAACAAAGTAGAACTGAGAAATCGAACCGGGTAATTGGGTTAAGAACTGAACCCATCATTCACATCATGATTTCGGATCTGTTACCATAAATTAGGAACCAAAAGATCCGGTCCAATTCTTGACCGGTCTGGTTCGATTTCAGAACTGTGTCCATCCCTAACGTTAACTACCTGATGAAAATGCTAATATGATAGCTATTAAAGTACACGGTAGTAACATGATATTAATGGAAAATCCTACCACATGAATAGAGTAAATGAATCGATAACATATGATTAGTTAACAAATGAAGTAATAATAAAGTATGGTTGGTAATTTAGTGACAAATGGTGGTAAAGTCATAGGAAGTGGATTTCCATTTTTGGCCTCCTTTGGGAGGCCGGCGAGAAGGCGAGGAAGATGAGCGCCGCCATGACCCCGACGGGGAAGAAGAGCAGTATGAGCGGCGGCGGAGGCAGAGGAGGCAACATCAGCGGCAGCACCGCCATCGAAGCCGTGAGAAGCGGCAGCACCACAACCCATCGCAAACTCAGACACCGCACAATCTGCTTTCCCTCCATTCTCCGCTCATATCTCGCCGGCGGCGACCACTTCCTCCTCCCAGACTCCGGCGACGTCCACGAATCAATCGCTCTCATGATTTCCAATGAATTGGAGTTCCAGGAAATGAAAGAAATTGGGTATATATAGGGGTGTCTTCCAGTGGAAGCGCGTCCGTGGAATGAAATAAATATGGATTAATCGTAGCCGTCTGTTTCGGGTCTTGAACGACGGCTGTGGGGGCTCCACATCTTATTGTTATTTTTTATGAAAATTACCAATCTTTTTCTTAATTGCTTATAGGGATAACTCCAGATGGCTATCCCTAAGTATGTCTGTTTTTCAGGTGAGTATTCTTAAAATTTCTTTTTCCAGATGGCTATACTTAAGATGTGTAAAATTTTCACTTTGCACCTCTTCGTCTAATTCCGTTAGTTTTTAACATTTTTGACATGTGAAATGACTACAATACCCTTAAAAGTTTATAGTCATTAAAATTGGATTGAAAAGACTAAAATACCCTCACTTATATTTCTCATTTTCAAACATATGCCATCCTCTCTCTCTTCACCCTCTCTCTCTTCCTTTTCTCACTCCTTTCTTAACAAACGACTTCAGTTATGTTGAAAATTAGTCTTTTCAATCCAATTTTAATAACTCATCTAACCGTTAAGGGTATTTTAGTCATTTCACATGTCAAAAATGTTAAAAACTAACGGAATTGGACGGAGATGTGCAAAGTGAAAATTTTGCACAGCTTAGGTGTAGCCATCTGAAAAATAAAATTTTAAGAGTACCCACCTGAAAACAGACATATCTAGGGGTAGTCACCTAGAATTATCCCTAAATTTTATATAACTACACCATTCCAAAAGTGCCGTTAGGGAAATTCGTCACTATTTCTGTTTGTTCTAGCTACCACTGATTTGTACAATTCACTGAGAGGAACACAATAGAGAGTATTCTGGCGAAGGCACAACACCGGTTGTCCAAGTACTCGGTGCTTCAAGGCCTCCATCAATCGCGGATCGTTCAATTGCCTTGAATACTACAAACCCTCCAAGCAAATCCATGATTTTTTCTTCTTTTTTTTATCTACTTTTGATTTTCTAGATCTGAGTGGCGTATCTAACATTTACTGCAAAATATTGTTATTCTTCATTCATGTTTCTGTGGAGAATCTGAGCTTGCTGATGAAATTGTTTCGCTTCAATTGCTAATTTGGTCATATTTCTTCAATTGAGCTAGTGATGATGGGGGTTCGCTTCATTTGCTAATCTGGTCATACTTCTTCAATTAAACTAGTGATGATGGTGATTTGCTTCATTTAATCTTGGCTTTAGAGTTACGGGAATTTTAACATTGTGGATAACGAACCAGAACTTGGAGGTGCGTTCTTGTAGAGATAAGGCTACAATGAGGGTTTCCAGAATGGTGAATAAGGAGAGGTCGGAAAATAAACTTAAAATCAATTTTATTATGGAATGACACATTCTTCAAAATTGAAAATAAAATTAAGGACATTTTTATCTTTTAACTTTGTACACTACCATAATAAATTCATAAAAACTGACACCGTGAGAAAAAAGAAACAAGAGGCACCAACAAAAAAACCTTTAAAAGTGTATAGTTAGGTGTTGCTATCTAAAATTTAACTTATATTAATCTCACAAATACCATCTTCGTAGCATTTTTAAAACAATTTATCAGTCAATGGTAAGTTGGTAACCCTTCAAATGAGTGTATTTTTTTTATTGAAATACCATCTCCGTAGCATTTTTAAAATAATTTATTAATCAATGGTAACAGTTCAAATGAGGCTATTTTTGATTGAATATGAAGTTCTTATACCCAAAGTAGTTGTCTATCTTATATTATCTCAAACTTTTCATTGCTAGTGTTGATATTGGGAGAGTATATAATTGTCCAGACGATAATCGGTATATTTGGTTCTTAGATTTCAATCATCATTTTGAACCATATGAGAATTCTCCAGAAGAATAACCTGAATAGACCTTCAAAAACTCTCTTACACAACGTTAGTAGGAGCATTAAGCATTCACGTGAAATCTATATTTCAGTGGTCGATTTAAGAAACACGGATTTTAAAATTGATCTAATCATCAATCAAAGTATATACAGAAACCAAAAAAAGATTGGAAAAGTATGATAGAACAAAAATATAGGGCATTCAAAAATCGAGAAAATAAAAAATAATAGTAGAAGGAAAACAAAGGGTTGCCTAAGAGATTTGAACTTTCAAGAGAAAACCCATGTACTTAGCAGGCACACGCCTTAACCACTCGGCCAAAGCGACCATGTTGCTTACAGTGCTTATTTGTATTTATTTATATTGTAGTAATGTGATGAAAAGCAAAAGGACAAAACCGCCCCCAGAAATGGAGAGAGAGGCGCTTGGAAACAAAGGTGGAGGGTCCCACTACCACCTCCTGGCTCCTGCACCCAAATCTAACCGATCTCTCCGAACCAGAAGCAAAATCACAATCGCTCAGACTGTGGAGAAAATGTCCTCCAGCGCCAGCGCCGCCGTGGAGAGCCGTACCTACTGGTGCCACGAGTGCGACATGAGCATCTCCCTCCTCCGGTGCCCCTCCTCTCCGTCCCCTGCGCTCTGCCCCCACTGCCACAGCGACTTCCTGGAGGAGATGGACTCACCCCCCTCCTCCGAGTCCTCTCCGGAGGGCCTCGACAGCCCCTACCTCCACCACCTCACCGACCTCGACAACTCCCCGGCGGCCCCTCCCCGCGGCCCCTTCTCCGCCTCCGCCGCCGCCGTCGGCGCCATCCCCACCGTCCACGTCACCCCCTCCATGCTCGAGGCCGATCCGGTCCTCCTCTGCGCCGTCTGCAAGGACCAGTTCGCCGTCGGCGCCGAGGCCAAGCAGCTCCCCTGCGCCCACCTCTACCACGCCGATTGCATCCTCCCGTGGCTCTCGCTGCACAATTCGTGCCCCCTGTGCCGCTTCTGCCTCCCGACCGAGGACGATTCGGCCCGGCAGCGGGAGATGATGGAGAGCGCCGGCGTCAGGTTCGGTGAGATGTCGGCCGGCGAGGACTGGTTCGGGTTTCGGGACACTCTCAGGCATATTGAGAGGAGGCAGAGGCAGGTGTTCCCGGTGAGGAGGGTTGGGGTGGACTCGTTGGTCCCTGTTGAGACCGCTAGTGGTGTCGAGACTGTCTCCAGCTGGCCCGTGCATGGGAGGGTCACTGTGTCTGGTGGCGGCGGAGGCTCTGATGTAGAAGAAGATGATGACGATGACGATGATGATGACTATGAAGAAGTGGAGGGAGATATGGGAGTTGATGAATGTGTGGTAATTATGGATGGTGATGCTGTCATGTCTGAGGTTCAGGTTTCTACACCTTCTGCTTCTGTAAATGAGGTCAGTTTCATTACTTTTTAATGTCAATCTCTTTCACTGCATGATACTAATGAGTAATGAAGTTGAGAAATGTATGCAATTGGACTGCTAGAGTTTTGTAGTTTATCTAATTCGGTACTTCCACTTTGCCAAATATAAAATTGTCTTGCTGGATTGTTAGAAACAGATAGCTGCTGTATTTAGAGCCTATGGTTGATACTTGAAAAACTAGCGAGTTACTTGGTTTACCCATGAGTGATCATGTTGTTATACAATAGGTTACAAAAGAGCCAAATTTTAGGAATTAAGAGTGAATTCTGATGCCTTGAAGTGGAAGTGTATTATTGTAAGTGTTTGGTTTAGTTTAGATCAATATCAAAGTTTTATGTGATCTGCACTCCTCAGAACCTTTGAGTACAATAGTGTCTTTCACTGTACACAATATAACTTTTATATTCAGATATGATACAAAATTTAACATTAACTTAATGGTCTTGGTAGATGACATCAACATATAGATGTAAAGGCTTTGAAGAGAAAATTGTCTACATTGTGCTCAGTCTACAGTAATGACACTATGAGGAAAGGAGAGAGCCCATAGAAATGAGGTGGCTTCTCTCTAGTTAATGGAGATCTGTTGTCCTTCCTGTTGAAGATGCCATTCTTGTGTTAGTTTGAGTCATTCAAGAAAAATTATCCTGAGAGCTAATTGTTGATGGTAATAAAAGAATGGAATTTATCACTTACTAATGCTGTAATGTTTGAACCTACTAATGATATTTGAATCATTATATGGTCTCAATGGAAAACCTATTGATAGGATATTTAATGCATTGTTATACAAGAGTCTCTAGGTAGGATGAAATTTCTCTTTTGGGGGTGGTATGTTTGTTAGAAGGTTGCTAGATACACAATATTTTATGATCAATTATTGCATTGTTACTGGGCTACCCATAAAAGCCTTGCATTTTAATTTTAAATAATAAAGGTTGATAATGTATGCTCAATTGTTATCTTCAGTGCCCGCTTCTGTTAATGTATGCTCAATTGTTATCTTCAGTGCCCGCTTCTGTTTAGTGTTTCTTTTTTTTATCAGCCTTCTATTTAGTGTTTCAACTTGCTATATGAAGACGTTGTAAGGATATGCTTGTTTTTTTCCTCAACTGTTGTATGATTGTTTGTCAATTATTTTGGCGACTAAGCTGTTTGCTGAGGGGTTATATTTCTTTCATCTATAACATCCATATTACTTCAATAATGGCTACTTAAACTTTGTATGCACGGTATTGTGGGGACATATTTATTCACAAAGAATCCCTTCATGTTCCTTGGGGCCCAGAGTTATTATCTGTATGGTGCTTTCATGATACTCAGATGTTACTGTATCTGTACGCTCACTCAAAGCCTACTTACGCCTTGTTGTGTAATTAAGTAGCAGCTAGCAGTCTATGACAAAAGTCTATGTTATGTTTCAAGTTGCAAGGCTGGAACATATGTTAACTTAAATATTTGGTTGCAGGTAATCAATGTATGAGTAAACGACTAGAGATCCTTACATCATCCATCCAGTGAAATGTAAATCTGTATCGGAAAAGCATCCTGCTACGGAAGAATAACCAGAAGGCAGATGCCACACTCTGCACTCTCTCTTTTCCTCTGTCCTATCATGTGTTGTAAGCAGATTTCGTCTTCATTTAATTTGCTTAATGAATGGAAAGTTGAGATGATGTGTATGGTTTAAGTTGCAAATATAGTTGTTGAGCCTTTGTTTCAATTCCATCATCAGGATAAGATAAAGTTTGATTGGGATAGGGTTTGTTGAGTTGGTGGCACATAATTATAAACAACCGACCCTTTCTTGATAGCCACTCGTTCCTCTTCTTTAAGCAATATTTTCCTTTATCATCCATCACCTTGGTTGTGACAGGTCCAATCCTTCAAGAAAACATAATCACCTATGTCATTTCATGGTTGCTTGACTTTTCGGAGCATCTGTTTTCTAGTGCAGATCAGGTCATCCATAAGAAGCTTATGAATAAAATGATAGCTTATATTGATTTGAGTTGCCTTTTAACCAACCCTAAGAGGAAGTACACAAGGGTTGAGAATGGTCTCCACGTTTTGTCATGAGCAGAGAGTAGTGTTCTCAATTCTTAAAAAGGGTAATTTCATATAGGTCAGCTAAAAAGTTTAGATTTTTGCATAGGTCACCGGTTTTTTATTTTAATTTCTGAGGTCACTAAAACGATTTTCTTGTTTTACAATGTCTAACTCCGTTAGATTTTTGTAATTTTTATTTATTTTTAAATTTTAAAAATGACAAAAAGACCTTTTTTGTTCCTCACATCTCCTTCTTCTCCCTCTCATAGTCTCTCCTCTTAATTTTCATTTTTGTATGAAAAATCCCAACAAAAATGATAACTTTACCATTCAAATAGCACAAACAAACACAAAAATGAAAAATCCCAACAAAAATGATAACTTTACCATTCAAATAGCACAAACAAACACAAAAATCTCTTGGATCTTCTCCAAATCAATCATGCAACACAACAAGACTCATTCAATCACAGAGAAATGAAGAGGAGAGACGTCACTCATTCAGAATTACAGACCAATCGTTAGACGCCATGTCGCTGTCAATCCCCACGGCGGAGATAGCCGAAGATTTTTCGCGCGACGATGGCGGCGGGGCGCAGGAATCGGTGGCCGTCGATCGGAGAAGCGAGCATTGTGTGGTGTGTCAATGGACGGTCCAGAATTTCCCGAGAATCAAAGCTGGGGCACTGTGGAGCAGATACTTCGAGGTCGGAGGATGTCGTCAACGCCGCTGACGATTCGAAGACGACTCACCACAATTCAGGGCATGGTTCTCGACGAAGAGAAATCGCACGGTTGGTGCGATTTCACACCGCCCGCGACCGTCTTTGATCTGAAATCAAGTTTTTCGTTCAATAACAACGATTTGGTTCTCATAAGAGTCAATATTTTGATTATGAACAACTCTGTTAATTTCCCTCACCAGACCCACTTCTGCCCTCACTGATCTCGGCGATGATGGTCAACATGTTCGTGCTCCAGCCACGACCCCATAGACCTTGCCTCTCCTTGCACTTGGCCACCGGAACGAGCCTCCATCCTCCACCAAGGGGCCTCTGTGCGCTTAATTGGTGGCTGAAATATCATTTAGCTTATTTTTATTATATGTGCACAAACAAAAAAATCCAAGGAAAATTAGGAGAAAAGGAAAGGGAAATGAGGAGAGAGAAACTCAAATAAAGGGTCAAGACACTTTGAAATTTTGAAACTAAATGAGGGCAATTTAGTCTTTTTAAACATAACCCTAACAGAGTTAGTAACGGTGAGACAAAAAACCGTGTTGATTACCTCAGAAATTAAAATAAAAAATCGATGATCCATGTGAGAATCCTAACTTTTTAAGTGACCTATATGAAATTACTCCTTAAAATTCAAGATTTTTCCTTTTTCATATTTGAAAATAGGGAAAAGTTCACATGTGCTATACCGGTTTTTTACTTAATTACCCAAGAAGATCAAATTGGCTTGTGAATACTCTGAACTTGCCTAACGTGTCACTTAGACCTGGCGGTGTTAAGTTGATGGCAAAAAGTTTAAAATGCCCTCAACTAATCATTAAATTTTCAAAAATTTGTCACTCTCCAATTCTGATTCTTTTTCTCTTTAAGACTCTCCCTCCCTCACAGTTAGAGAGTACCATCTCTTATACATTGTATTGAATATGCCATCTCTTATTGGTTTCATTTTGTTAATAGCATCAACATATATAGTATCAGATAAAAATTGTGACCGGTGATGTGTTTTAGCATACAAAGTTGGTAACTAAATATATTATTGTACCGTATGTTAATAAGAAAAAATTAATTTGCATATATGAATAATAGAGCATTTTCATTCCAATCTCTTAGAACCTCATCATCTATTAACCTCAAAGAAGAACGGAGAAAAAATGGTATTATGTGATTATATATTATGTCATGACTCGTTATAGATATTATTAAGAACACAGAATTCATCATTTTGGTGATCATCTATAGTTTCTAACCAATTTTAACATTATAATTGCATTAATACCTATTATAAAACTATACCCAGTAAAAATTAGTATTATACCTTTGTAATGTTGTCCAGACCTCTGGAGACCTTTACCCAACCTGACTTTCCTCTAGACACAACCTAACTACGGGAGATGCAGGTGCTAGGAGCTTCTCGACAGCAGCTTCTAGGTTGCATATACTCTGGATGAATACTAATTAAGACTTGGTATAATTTTATATAGGTATATCTAGAACTATGATGTTGCATTGGGCAGAAACTATAGATGAGGAAGATGTTTAGCTGAACATGTAAGGAATATTCAAAGATTTTCGTAGGATTGATGGTGACAAAAGCTTACCATTCTTTTACATTGAGGCCCCTTATATAGGGATCCTCTATCTTATCATCATCCTATTACATTTTTTATTTTTTTCCAGGGTTTTTACACATGTTTCGTCCTCTTTCTCTTGATCATCCCTTTCTTCTTATCTCTTCTGCTATTCCCATTTTTCAATATTGCTACAAATTTCTGTCTTTCCGACCTCCATTATTGGTTGTGTTGTCTCTTCATTTTAGCTGTTGGTACAATATTCTTTCTTTTCATGTATGCTACATGCTTCCGTCATTCTTCCCATGTGCTAACTTTTAGTGCCGATATGACTACAACTTTTTTTATCTTCTCTCTGTTATTGGCTCTGTACTGATATGAAAGCTCCTACATGTGCTTATCTTGAATGTTGGTATGGGTCATTGTCCTCCACGTGCTTGCTCTGGATACTAATATGGATCTTCGTCTTCTTGTTCCATGCTGATATTAAAGCTTTTTCATGTGCTTGTCTTGAATGCTGTTATGGATCTTCATCTTCTGGTTCTATGCCGATGCGGTTATCTTGAATGTTGTTATGTGCTTGCATAATTATTTTTGTAAGTGTTTGGATTTTCTCATTCTGGTTTCTTTGTAGCATGTCATCGTCTTCATGTCTAGTCTTCCATGGTGTCTTCTTGGTATGGGCTTGCATTTTTTTTTCATCTTGTAACTTGTTACTCCTTTATGCTGGCTCATTAATGCTGGCTCCTAAAGTACTTAGATTATTGCGAAAAGGAAACAAAATTAGAAAACGATATTAAGATATTAATTAAATTAAGAGAAAAGGCAAACAAGAAAATATGGATAGATATGGGAAATGGATGGAAAAAACGAATTAATAAAAATGAATAGTGAAATCATGATGAAACAGTTGTGGGAAGAAATAGTAATGAAAGAGAACATGAAAACCGAAGTAACTATGATAAATGACATGAAAGAAGAACATCGGACACTAACAAGACAAATAGTAAGTGAAGAATTAACTAAACTCTGGAATACGTCTGAGATACCAACAAATAAAGTGATACTGGAAAAAATAACAAATATAGAAGAAAGAAATAAACAAAAACAAATTGTAAAAGAAGAAATGACTAATCAACCATAAATGGTGCCAATTAGAATTTGGAGAAGAGTAGATGAACCTATTATGGTAGATATCAGTAAAATGAAACCTAAATTATCAGAATCAGCAAATAAGGCATTAGATGGATTACCATTATTGCACAAACAAGGAAAATTCTAATGGAAAAATAACATAATGTGATTACATTCCTTAAAAACCATAGAAAAGAAATAGTAGATAAAGGAAGACATAAGTATGAACCATTAAGAAAAGAATCCAAACCGATTCAAAATCAATATCACATAGAAAAAGAAGAAATAGAATACTTGCAGTTGAAACTAGACAAACAGGAACATGAAATGACAAAAATGAAGGAAGAAAATAATAAGCTAAAAATGCACACAAATGAAGAATGGTTCACTAAGTACAAGAAGTACAAGGGCAAACATAAGGCTATGAAAAAAATAATGTAAGGGGATTAAATTAGAATTAAGCCAGTTAAGACAAGTATTACAAGAAACCGAAAATGAGTTAGATACTCTACGAGAAGAAAATAGGAGATTAAAAGGAAAAAAAACAAAAATAGACGACAGTAAGAACTTAGATAATACTTCTAGTGATACAGATAACTCAATATATACAAATGAAAAGATGATAAATTTCATAGAAGATGAGGAAGATGAGGAAAAATTTGAAATGGAAAATAAACAACCATCTAATTCAAGCCTTAGAAAAAATGAAAAATGTAAATACAATGATAGAAGAAGAACCAGAAAATAATGTTGAGGATTATAATAAGGGATAATTTCATGTGGCTACCCTTACAATTGTCTGTTTTTCAGGTGGGTACACGTAGAAATTTTTTTTTTCCAGATGGGTATACCTAAGTTTTGCAAAATTTTCACTTTGCATCTCTCCGTCCAATTCCGTTAATTTTTAACATTTTTGACATGTGAAATGACTAAAATACCCTTGAGAGTTAAATGAGTTATTAAAATTAGATTGAAAAGACTAAAATGCCCTTACATATACTTCTAATTTTTAAATCCATCCATTTTTTCTTTTCACCATCTCTCTCTTTCCCCTTTCCCCAACCCACCATTCTCTGCAACTTCTCTATCCCTCTCCACACTGACCGATTTATTCCTCACTATTCAAGATCACATAATGCTTGTGTGATCTTGCACACGACTCTCAATTGCAACTTGTGAGCTCCTCATTAATGGGGAAGTGTATAAGATCCTAAGTCTCTGTGAAAACTGTGTACAAGACAACATCATCTTCTTTATGCCACTCTTTCGTAGGACCCCACAAAACCACAGTGACCAAACCCACTTCTTTTTATACCCTTCATTTCTCGATTTCGAACCCAAAAACCCAAACCCACTTCACTTTTTAATTATTTTCCAAACCCATTTCAAGAAGAAAAAAGATGGAGGAGCTGTCGTCGACTCTGGAGCTGATCCAGCAACACCTCTTCGATGACGTCACCCATGCCTCTCACCACCTCGGACTCCTCGAATTCGACTTGTACAAGCCCTTCAACCTCGACGACTACCTCTGCTTCCCGACGTCCGAGTCATCATCCTCGTCCAGCTACGAATAATTGAGCCAATGAAATGTTTGCATGTGAACCGATGAAACCACTACTATGAACCGATAAAACGGTTACGATTGAGTAGATGAAACGATTGCTAGTGAACCAATGAAGTGGTTTGTAAATAAACTGATGAAACCATTGCAATGAATTGATCTTAAAGATATTAAACTAAGAAAATAATATTTAAATTAAATAGTGGTATAAAAATACGTTTATACCTCTCTGAAGGTGTAAAATGACTAACAGAAATTCACAATTAATTCATATTAATTTACGTTAGTATGTCATTGATGACTAAACATTACATCGCAACTATTGATTATTTGATCCAATAGACTATAACGGTTCTAAAATTTGTAGTGGATCAAGGATTTGTAACTGATTACATTTTGGCTCTAAGCTATTTATAATAGTTCTTAATAATTAATAGCATTAATTAAGTGAAATGCATGCTTTCTTTGAATTTTCAGTAACCTAGGACACATTGATTATCACCCTCTTGCCTCCTATTTTACTTGTTGTGATTGACGTAATTAAAAAATAATTTTAGGGATAATTTTAGGTGGCTACTCCTAAATATGTCTGTTTTTCAGGTGGATACTCCTAATTTTTTTTTTCCAGATGGCTACACCTAAGATGTGCAAAATTTTCACTTTGCACCTCTCCGTCCAAATCTGTTAGTTTTTAACATTTTCGACATGTGAAATGACTAAAATACCCTTAAGGGTGGAATGAGTTATTAGAATTGGATTGAAAAGACTAAAATGCCCTCACATATACTTCTAATTTTCAAACATGTGCCATTTTACCCTCTTTTTCTTTTTTCTTGTTCGTTCTCCGTTTTTTGGGCAAGAAGCTCTCCGCCAGACCCTTCTCAAAGACCCAAGTCACGGGTTCGAGACCAGGAATGATCGTCTCCGCCGAAGCCGATCTGGGAAAAAAAATTCTAGGAGTTCCCACCTGAAAAACAGACAAATCTAAGGGTAGCCACCTGGAATTATCCCATAATTTTATTAGTGCTGCTGAAGGGTTGGTTAGGGTTGAAGATGAAGGGTATAATTGAAATTTTCTAGGTTATTTTAATTGTAAAGATTAGAGTTGCTAACTCCCGATTAACCGGATCCGGCAAGCAAAATCGATAACCAAACTGATTTTCACTGGTTTTCAAAATCTAAAACCGTGACCGGACAAGTAATGGTAAAAAAGTGTTTAGGGTTTAGGCCATGTAATGATATATGCTTTGGTTTAGGACTGCATTTTAATTAAATTGTCTAACTCAACATCTCATTAAAATTAAAACTCAAACACCTATTTCGAAACCCTAACCACTAAATTGAAAACAGAAAAGTCGAATTCCTAAACCCCCAATAGTAAACCTCCAATTCTAAACTCAATTGAAATCCCAGCCCAGAAATTGAAGATGAAGAGAATAAACCTAGCCCTAGTATAAACACAGCAAACATTTCTTACCAGAGTTGCAGACATGTCGGTGTGTGAAGTTTGAATCTCCGGTCTCCACTGGAGAATTGATCCGTTGGAGAGTCCTCTCTCCACCATCGATGATTTATAATGGAAGAAAGGATTGTCCAACAAATCGATTCGCAATGGGAACTGCGAAATCAATTCGTTGTGTGAGAGGGAGACTGCGAAATCGATTCGTTGATGGACGACGAAAGAGGAGGCGAGAGGCTCTAGGGTTTCAGACTGAGGAGGAAGAGACGGGTGATTTACGCCGGCCTGAGACGACAAGAAAGGAGAAGAAAGGACAGGACTGGTAGGGTTTCAGATAGAGAGGAGAGGGGAGAGTTGTGATGTTATCGTCGAATGGTCGATGGATTGGAGAGTTGTGGTGAGAAGGAGTGCAACGTAAAAGGATAATGGACGGCTGAGATTAAAACAATCGATCGAGATCGATGGTGCAGAAGACGCCACGTCAATTGGCACTCTTCCTCTCTAAAATGCTTGTTACACATCCCACATCGGAAAGGGATGGATGTTTTATATTGTTTATAACCTTTAGTTTTTCAATTTTGGGCATAAACAGTTTGGGCTGGGTTTTGGGAGTCTGAGTCTGAGTGGGGGGTGGCCGATATTGCTACATGGTGGCCGGGTGAGTCGGGTTACTCGGTAGTTTTAGAAATCACACCCGAGGCCCGACTCACTTCATGTCGGGTTTGGGTCAATTCGACTCATTTCCCACACGGTTTTGTCGGGTCAATCGGGTTTGGGTCAGGTTAGGTCGTCGGGTGAGTCGGGTACTGGTAAAAATGAACAGCCCTAGTTGATGATGTTAGATATATTATTATTATATCATATATTACTTATATTATATCTTTCCTATTGTCATATTATGGTTATTATTATATTTTTCTATTGTATTTTATTGTTCCCTATATAAAGGAACCTCCTATTGTAATTCATCATCAAATATTTCATAAATAAACACTTTCATGGTATCAGAGGTTTAGGTCAGATCTTGGTTGAACTTTTTCGTTACGTGTAGTTTTGCCCACTCGTTAATTATAATTTAACGGGTGGACGAGACATTCTTGTTCTTCAAGTCTTCTGTCTCCACGGCAAATAGTCTCACTTTTCTTCTTTAATATTCAAACATCATTCCTTTTTTTGTTCTATTTCTAATCTGTCTTTTTCTCAAACCAAAATATTCTTCTTTTGCTAGATTGTCTGCGTGTCCCTTATTTTTATCACTCTTTATTATCTTTTTAGGGGAAATTCCCGATCACTACCATTACTATGCAACTTTTGCATGTCACTACTCTCTACTTTTTTTTTTGCACGTCACCACTGTAAGGTTTAAGTTAGTTGCACCGTCCATCACAGAGTTAAGTTTGATGTAAAATGTCCATAGTACCCCTATGTTAAAAAAATTCAAAAATTAAAAAAAATAGATTTTTTGATCTTTTTTAAAATATTTTTTATCACATAAATAATAAAACACTGATTTCAAAATTATTTTTTTAAAAAAATGGTTTTTTTAAAAAAATAATAAAAATAAAAAACCATTTTTAACAACGTTTTTATTTTTAATATTTTTTTAAAGAAAATAATATTCAAATCAGTTTTTTATTATTTATTCCATAAAAAAAGTTTAAAAAAAATAAGTCAAACAAATGATTGCTGATATTAATGTACGCCCGCAGAAAATCTTGGCTCCACTCAATTGATATTTGTGGCGACTCAGTCGCTTCCAAGCACAAATGAGGTATATAGAATCGAGGTAGAAAGAAGAGATGGGATAGGTCAGATATAAACAAGGATGTATATACAAAGGGGGAAGCTTTATTCATAAACACTCAAGAGATTACAAGAGGACTCTAGAGGTCTCTAGAGAGAACACTTCTCTTACAAGATTTCACACCTAACTTTATATGGCTTAATTTGAGGATGGTTATGTCAAACACCTCTAGTTATACTATTTCGGAAGGGACTATTCCCGAACATCTACATTCATGCTGGTCACTTCTTATGTTTTGATTCATCACTCATGAATTTTTGTTTGAATTGGCCAAGTTAATTTGCTTTCTGTTCTCGATAAGAAATCTATTTAATAACACAAATCTAACTACTTAATAAACATCACAAGAACTTGAAACAACCCATTTTTATTCAAAACAAACCCAAACATGTTTTATAACTGCATATAAGTTCAGAACCTGAGTTCAGCAAATAGAGCATCAAAAATTGAGTTCAGCAAACAGAGGCATCATTAATATCAACACACTAACACTTACATCCACCAAAGTCCACCGCAGCTGCCCATGGCTACCTCTGACACATCAACCAGACAACTCGTATCATATCGTCCATCTAATTGATTTCATTGCACGGCTCCCTTGTAATGTCATAAAATGACAACCTATGTTGTAGCTTTGCACTCAGGCTCTGAAACCCACGACAACGACACGGATACAACAATATGAACCCATGCCACATCATCCTAAAATTCTGTAACACAAAATCCTTGACATATGAAACATATGTAAAAGTCGATGAAACACTCAATTGATACACTAATATCATCCAATCACAATGACACATGAGAGTTTGACAATACAATGCAACACAATCATGAAGCACATATCTTCACAAAATAGTGATTAGTGACACATCGATCTAAGAACATGAAAACACTGCTCCCCCAGGACCACACCAACACATGACACATCAGCATGAGACTTATGATCTATTCAATAAAATTAATCCATGTCACATAGTCCGACCAATGACCACCTTATCTGTACACCATTGGAATGCTTCACACAGATACATTTCTCTCATAAAACTCAAACATTCAACTATGTCATAACCCTCTAATCAATTAAATGAACTCATTTCACAACGGCTTAAAACACTCAAACACACCACATATTATGAACCGAACGACCAAATCAAAACAACACCCACCTGACCACCTAATCGATACACCCTTAGAATGCATCACTCAGATATATTTCTCCCATGAAACCCAAGCATTCAAATATGACATAACTCTCCCTGAACACTACTTCCACCCATCACATGACAACATGTGACCCACCAACTTCTTGAGCTGCAATCCACCGTCTAGGAAATACAATGAATTCATGAAACAGTCCCGTACTATTCACAACACCAAGTCACTTTCCATGACTTAATAATTTGAGCATTGAAATTCCCCAAGCCGCCATCAACCTAAACCTCCCAACCCGAGTCACCGATTGTAGCTCTCGGGAGTTTCAACCGTCTCCGCCTCCTAAGTCTCCTACATCTAAAAAGGCCATCGAGGATGCAACTAGAGCATGGACTTTTTGTAATAGTATGGGCTTTACATGTGAGGATGGTGATGAGGCTGCAATCCGCGATTTTGAAGAGGCTCAGGCCACCACCACGAAAGATAATCAACCAAAAAGTTCATGGCCTGGTTTTTGGAAAGAACCGGAGTAACCCACGAAGAAGACCCGACTTCTCAATAGTTTGATCATTTTCATGTTTTTTTACAATATCTCAATTTTCAGTGTTTCATTTTATCATTCTCATTGTATTTGTATTATGTAATTTTTGGCTTTTCTCTCTTTCTCCCGTCTTGAGAGGAGTTGATTCCGCCCTATTCAAATACAATATACTTTTGCTGAGGAAAAAAAAAAAGAAATTATTACTAATGAGGCGGTAGCAAGGAGTTTAGGAATCTCCCAAAACAACCTTTAGTATGTGTGAGGTTTCATGATAGAGTACCATATTATGGTGAACACATTAGAGTATCTCCAATGTGACTTCCTACAATAGCTAAAAAGCTATTGTAGTGAAAATATAAAAATTGCACTCCAATGTGGCTCTCTATATGACTCCCTACAATAGAGAGCTCCCCACATTCTCTTTCATGTTGTTTTTTTTATTTTTTATTATATTTTATCTTACTTTACTCTCTCTCTTACCAACTTTTTACTATTAAAATGTAATAAATATTATTAAATTAATATATGTAGCTTAATTGTAAAGAGCATGGTTGGAATTAAACATGAAAAAGTAACTCTCTACCCTAATTTCAATGCAAATCACTCCCTATACTATTTTAAACATAGGGAGCACCATTGGAGATGCTCTTACATGATTATTACCAACAACCAATGAAACATGCTTACAACCCAATGAACGCTTATTTGCCCAACACGGTTATAACAAACGTGCACTTCTCCTCCTACAAATTGACCGTATTAAATTCACGATAACAGTTATTTACCATAAAATGTCATTCGCCAACTCAGATTCAATGTTAACCATCGACAATACCAATATGACGCTGTGATCGGTTCTTAGGTTTGCAAAATATAATTGGGTTTTCTATTGACCTCGGTCCTTTAAAATTTAGGTGTTAATTTAAGTTTAGTGCATATAGTAAGTTTCCCCTTAAATTTTTATTTGATTACATATTAGTTTTAAAAGTCAAGACTATTGACGATTAAATTCAGAACAATTGAATTGAATTTAAAACTTACCTTTTTATCATGTTGAACTTAACTCCTTAA
Source organism: Geranium brycei (assembly GCA_036897365.1). Taxonomy (NCBI): domain Eukaryota; kingdom Viridiplantae; phylum Streptophyta; class Magnoliopsida; order Geraniales; family Geraniaceae; genus Geranium; species Geranium brycei. The sequence continues at coordinate 20,139 of JAYMTP010000501.1, forward strand.
ACTTGTTAGAATCCAAAACAACCTTCAATCAAGCAAATTTTAGATAAGTTCGTCCTCTATTGCAATTTTAACAGCTCTTTTACTCTTTACTCTGCATTCTTCCTTTATTTAGTTACATACTAGGAATAAAAAATTGTCTTCATGGAAGTAAAATTTGTACAACAAGGAAATTAAAGAACATAACTTGGTTCGAGAATTAAAACCAAAAATGTCCTGGAATCATATTTCTCACATCTACCTCTAAATTTTCAATCCTGAATGGATGGCAACAACTCCCCCGACTTAGATTTTCATACTCAACCTTCTGAAATCCAGCGTCTGCGATCATTGAAGCAAATTTCTCCTGCACATATTGTTTACAACATCTCAACTCATAATCGTATCATGACTACACCAACTTGGCAACACCATTTTTCATGCTTGTTGTGGGTTTAAACTGTTTACTTTCTATCAGGTTCAGAGCTTCGAAGAGTTGAAGGAAAGCTACCAACTTTACCAAGATTAAAAAATGAGCACAAACTTCCCAGTGGATATTTCTTTAACTTTATTTCTCTAGATTTTCTGAAGATCCATGAGTATCAAAGATGTGAAGTAGCATCGTCTATGTTTATGTCTAAAGCGTCATGCTTTTATGCCTACATGTAATAGAATGAATGTGAGGCTGTGTTTCATGACAAAGTCAGATGATTTTACAGGCCTTCAACTTGTTTTCCTCTTCAAAACACAAGATTAACCTCATATATTCTTTTAACTTTGCAAATATGTCAACGCCAACTATTTCACTTGCTATAAACTTTCAATAAGTTAGTTCATCTTCAAAGACAGTTAAGGAGAATCTTTCAGACGAAGTGAAAAAAATAACGTGGAGTTCCCAAAGTTGTAGTGGATGTTGTCAGTATTAAGGTGCTTCTACTAAATGCCAGTAAAAATTGGCAAGTGCTATGAAGAATGAAAAGTTATAACCTGAGGAGGGAAACGGTGGATGCTCTCAACTAAGTATTGGTAGGATTCCCGGTCACCTGCAACCAGCTCTGCAGCGGCTGGAATGACTGAAAATGAATAGTAATCATAGCTGCAAGAAAAGAGAATGAATCACGAAATCAGAGTTAAAGAAGGTAAAACGAATGTGTCAGGTTAAGAACAGACTGGGGTATTCATATCCTAAAACTCAGGAATAGATTTTCTTCCTTGAAAATGGGAAATGATATATTATTCACTTTTTGTTATTGTTTGTCCAGTCATTTTTTCTTCATAATGAATAGTTACATTTCCAAATGCATGCTTGTGCACGCAACTAAGGGTGAACTCAGGAATAGGATAGGTTGTCAGCAAAAATATAAAAGATAACTCAATAGAGTTACATGATGCCAAACTTTCAAGAACGCAACTTAAGTTGATGAGAATTCAAATCCTGGACTAGTGTTAGAAATTGCAGATTATAGCTGCTTTAGGAGGGGAAATCTCTAACGTAAAAGTAGAAACTACCATGCAACATAATCCTGGAGGATTAAGATCTTCTTTATGTGATCATAGTGATCAAAAGTAAGCATACACTAGTACCCAAATATGGGATAACTGAAGAACTATTCCAGTGTGTCAGAACCTTTAATACACGAAAAGCATGTAGTTTATCCGGTTGACATATTCTTTAGACAAGAAATAGAGATACTCACAAATCCTTAAATACGGGAACGTCCACATGACTCAATTCAAGGCAGAGGAATCTTCCACCCTGTTTTAATACCCTGGTGCACCAAATCAAAAACTAAAATGAGATGTATATCTGCCATCAGCATAATCCAATACAAGCAAGAACGATTATAATTGAAACCAATCAGTATGGATAAAAGGTTGAAGTTGAATTAAAACAACCAAGCCAATAAGTTACAAAGTTACCTATAAGCCTCCGCAAGAACTTTCTCTATATGCGTCACATTCCTAATACCAAATGCAATTGTATAACCATCCATTAAATTATCATCAAAACTCAATGCTTCAGCATTTCCCTCCACCCAAACAAGGGATTTGTCACGACCATAACCTAAAAGAATAGGAGACAACTTTCATTCCCAAGGAAAAGCAGGAGAATGCACCTTTCATAATCACTACTACGAGAACAATATAAGAATTACTCGATCTACGGCTTATGCCTTTAGTTTTACCTCTCTCTTCAGCTCGCTTTTTACCAACACTTAACATGCTTGGGTTGATGTCACATACATAAACCTTAGTTTCTTCCAGCAAACTGTCTTCAACAGCATCTTGATATGCTCTTCGTCTCACACTGTTTATAGTTTCTAGGATCTTGAAAGCAACATCCCCTGCAAAGTTTAAGCCCAAAAGTTCAAGTTGAAGCTGTATTGCTTCACTAGAATTAACGTTGTTTTCTGATGTATACTACACAGTATAGAATATTTTACTGCAAACATAAGCTTTCCATATGCAGAATTCATGTACATGAATAAACCTTGCACTTCATGTAACCCAACAACTCGTCTTCTTTCTAACTATATAGTACTTCATTTTCACTTTACCCCCAAAGTCACCATTAGCACCCCTTACCTCTAGTATAAAATCTCAAAAAAATTTACCTACAACTATCCACGTTCTAACCTGTTCCACCAGCCACGTCAAGATGCTTCATTCCAGGAAATGGATTCAGTTTGTCAACCAGTCTGCATAGTAGGAGACATACAACATTATTAAAGCAAAGCGTAGCAAGTAACAAACTTCAAGTATTAGTCCACATGCACAAAGAAGATTGTAACCTGTCTTTCCATAGTCTATGTAACCCGGCACTCATCACATCATTCATGAGATCATAACTTGAGGCAACATTGGTGAAGACATTACCAACCAAATGGCTTTTTTCTTCTTCCCTTACTTCTTTGAACCCTGGGAGTGAAGTCCCATTTGTAATATTTTCACATGACTTGCAAGTAACAGTAGTCTATGCAGTACTATTGTAGTGCACATTTAGATTGGGTTTTTGTTTACAAATATACAAGGGGATTGAATACATTTCCAACAAACAGCTGCGTTTTTAGCAATTTTTAACTAATAAACCCAACTAGCAGGGCTTCTAGAACAGCTTCCAAATCATTTCAAAGAGCATAAACTTTAGGTGATTTTATCATCATGTTTGAGCAAAAGTGTAACATGATTGCCATATACCAGACAATAGAGAGACGAGAGATACAAACCGAAGCTTGTGGCGTGGGAATGCAGCAGAGAAGTAGACGAGAACCTAGGCAACAGTTTACTTCCGAGCTTCCTAGTCATTGTTCGTAGGGCCATTGTTACTGCAGAATATTCTGAGCTACAACAAGGAAATGTGCACGCAACAAAAAGAATAAATGGAAAGCATTAACCATACTCTATTTAACGTGCTTAAATCGTATGCATGGAAAATCAAGCCATAACTCTACTGCTGATAAAGAAGAAGAACCAGTAACTCTACTGATCCTTAAATTTTGGTCAGGAGGAGGGAGTAATTTAGTATTGACTTTATGACTTACATTAATAATTTAATATCATTGATTCTCACTATCATAAAGCTTGCTACACAAACAACAATGATGCAGCTCTCATTTTAAACCCATTCCAGTATATTCTGAGTAAAATAAAGCTTTGACAAGCTCCAGAAGGCCGATTAATTTTAGGCACTTTGTTACCACGCTTGATTCTATGAGGAACTAATGTATAAATCAGTTCACTAAGACACTAAGACAAAACACCAAATGTAGATACATTTATAACAATTCAGATCGTTCCCAGACAAAATTTCAATAAAAGAATTGGGAAAATTCACATCTATGCAGCCACTCCACAGCGTTACAAAATATCTCAACAGAAATTGTGTGAGAGAGCACAAGAACATTCACGCACAAAGACCAACCCAAGAAGTTTAACATTTAAAAACATCAAATATGAATTCATGAATATGCGTGTGTTTGATTAGGGTTTGTATTAATATGACGATGGGAACAAATTGAAGCGAAGAAGAAAGAAACTGCAATGGGAACATTAATAGAGATTCATGCAACTCCACGGCCATTAAATTCATTCTCTTTATAAGATTTGATCATGTGTGTTTTGAATATCTGGGTCGGAGAGGTCCTAAGGAGAGGAGGTCCCAAACTTCGAATTTTGGAATGATGTGGGCAGTGGTGAGGGTAATTTGAAATTTTAAAAGACATGTAGGGTCAATTTGGTCTTTTTCACATAACTTAAAATCAAAATTTAATAGAAGTTAACAAAATTACTGACGGTGAAAATTTTATCATTCTTGGGTATCTGGCAAGTGAAGAAATATATTTAAGTGTAATTGTGTGTAAAACAACGAATTATATGTGTAGACAAGAAGGGGCGGATCCACCTGAGAGCAATTCGCAAACCCCCAAATAGTAATGTGTATAAACGTTGTCCAAAAATATTAGAAAAGTTAATTGGTCTAGTAGTAAAGAAAAACTCTTGTTCAACTCCTGCTGGTCTACGAGACGTCTGTCGTATCTTCTTGAAAATCAACCACCACCTACTTAAGGAGTGATGAATCATGGTCCTCTTTCACCGTCTTTATATGAAAATTTCTAAAATCGGGCACTTTTGGGCAAAACACATATTTGGACTTGTACGAGATTATTGCAGGGCGGCGTTTCAATCTCCCCTACCAATTGCATCGACGTCTTCGTGGATGGGTTGTTGAGTTCGTGACACGAATCTGGATGCCATCATTGCAGCCTCGAATAAGAATTTTTGAAATTCTGGAAATGATGATATGCGCGGACGTCGCATTCTGCTTTACCATCCGTTGGCGAGGGATGGGAAGAATCCGGATCGGAGAGTGTTGGAAGTAAGGCCTTCGTTGTTATCCCTACTTTATACAATAGACCAACTTCTATAAATAATCAGTTTGGAACTGACCATAGGTACATTATCATCACCATGCTCACAATTGAACAATTCAACCCATAATGTCATGGTAGGGCAGTTCTCAACTGAATATTGTGATTCTGCAAACCTTGTTTGCAAGTAAAACTACACACACGTGGACGTTTGAGAACAACAAAGCTTCATTGCAAATTCCATGGGACTCCTGAAGAACTTATAGGTTATATGCGTTAGTGAATTGTGTTATCTTTGTTCGTCTGCAACGCCAGAGGCAGAGACAGCCTGTGACTTAGGACATGTGAATTTGAATGGGTTGAACTTGAACTTGAGTACCCTACCCCACAACATTAACAATAAAAATAGGATCAGTGTGCACGAGCTACTTCTAATAACTTGTAAGAAAATCTCTGCCTATACAGATCTCTCGCAGCAAAATCTGTACTCATTCATTTTGAATTGGTCTTATGTGCCATTCATACTTCTCTCACATATTATTTGTCAAGTCATATAATGCCTAGTACTCCACATATAATCTTAAATAATATATCTTTGATTATAATATTTAATAAGTTAATTATCTACTCTTACACTACATGTATTTTTGTGTAGGGATGCACTTCGGTGAGAATCACAAGAAACATGAGAGTTATGAGAAGAAATATGAGGAGCCATATGTCAAGGGGTTCGTGTTCTATACTGTATATAACATAGAGGGGAAAGTGTAATCCTGTCAGGGGAGCGGGGTAACGAGTGATTGGAAAAAAAATTATTTTTTCTTTTAATTTTCGGGTCTACCACGTCAGCGCAACGTGTTCGCACATGTCAGCTCAGCGTGTGCCACGTGGCACTCCCTTACAGGTTTACACGGGTTTTACGGTGTGGTGAGATTCCCTCTGGATTGTGCCTCTTTTCGTATGTATACACGAATAACATATAAATGTTGAGTTGGTTGGCAGGGAAGGGCATATATTATTCTTGGCATGACCGTTGACTCTTGTGTTTGAGTTTGGTTTTATCCATTATGTCAACTCTCCAAATCCAAGAGGCACTTTGTTCTTTGTTTGTTATCAAACATTAAGCTAATCCAGATCATGGCCATCCATTCCCCTCTATTTAAATCCTACATCTATACTCAGCAACACTACACACAAACCATAAACTAGTTTCTTACATCATGAAACAAAACTCATTCTCATCACCTCCTCCAAAGCTCGGCGTGCACCAAGATTCTCGCCTGATATCGAAACCGAAGCCCCCCAAGATTCGCATAATTCACATAATTGCCCCAAAGTTCATCAACGCCGATGCGGCCGATTTCCGGGAGCTCGTGCAGGCTCTCACAGGCAAGCCTCCCGGCGCACTTGGAGATGATCAATGCAGCAATCTCGACAAGGGTACTGAAACTGGTGCTTCTCTTCCAATGGAAATCGAGAAGGAAGAAGAGGAATGTGATGATTTCTTGAATGAGTTTGTGGATTTGGATGGTTTTGTGAATTTCTTTTTATGAGCAAGTCTTCTTCTCATAATGCACAAGGACTAGCAAGTGAGTTTTTCTTGTTCAAAAATGGGTTGACTTTGTATAGTTCATCATTATTTTTCTTCTTCATGGGTATTTATTTGTTTTTCTATCTTTGTGATGCTATACATGTATCAACAACTTGGTCTGCTTAATGGACAAGGTAACTTGGGTTTACAACAAAATTGTCAGAACTATAAGTTAATCATATGCAATTCAAACTAATTGCATATGATTAGTGTAACTATAAGTTAACCCCTTCGACCATGTCAAACACACTGACAATCACCAAGACACCATTTTGTCTATATCAACTCCACTAATTCATTTTAATCAATTCAATTCCAAGGTTCGCAAGCTACTCGACGAGATCCACCTCCAGCCTCATTCAGATTCAGGTCTCAATCTTAATTTGCCATTAGCAATCAATTGAGTTTGTGTGCTTGATTTGTTTGGGAACGAGTTTGGGGCGAGAGAGTTGGTCCTGTGGGAACGAGTTGGGGCAACAACAGAAATATATTGTGCCTTTTTCCTCACCAGGAATATATTGGTCTCAAGTAATATAGAGATTAGTATTTAGACCCGGAAATATCGAACTCAAAGGACAAAAACGGTGATCACTAAAATCTAGTTCAAGTTATTAAGCTCGAGAAATTCGAGTATGAAAGTAATGATTGTCACGAAAATAAAGAAAATGAGGTTAGAGATACCAACGATTTGGGGTAATGAATTCCTAAAATAGCATTGGGGTGAAACGACCGGCAAACATACATAAAATGGTGTTCCGAACTTAGAGACAATGGAAAATTCCTAAGCTACTAACAACTCCCTCTAGACAATGACAAACCTAATTCAATTTAATAATTTAACTATTTCTAACTTAGATTTACTCAATTGAAAAATATTACGTTCTTAAAAGTGTAACTTTAAGTTGTTGTAACCTATAATTATTGCACCAGTGTTAATTCTATTAGGGAGGAAAAATGGTCAAAAATGCATGATTTAAAAATTTAAAACACATTCAGGGCAGTTTAATCTTTTTAACATCAATTTTTATCAGATTCTAATGGAAGTTAACGAGAAAAAGACAAATGAGATAAATTGTGAAAGTAGGGGGAGTGCATCTGAGAAGAATAACACTGCCTATTCTATGGGGTGTTGTGTGGAATTATCCTATTTTATTATCTCTTACTAGATGAAGTGGTATTTTGATAAATTTAAAAAATCAACTTGTGTTAGTATTAGTGAGACAAATGAGTTGGGAAATTAAAAAAAAAACTTTAAATGACTTATGTTATTTTAGAAAATGGCTCACAAACTTGACAGATTTGGTCAGTGTAATTCAAATTGGGAGATGGGTGGAGGAGATGTCTCTCCATCTGTTTCTGTAATTGTTGATGGCTAGTTAGGTTTATTTTAAAATAAAATGCAATTATCCTGAAATCAATAATAGTAGGACTATAACAAAATTGACTAACGGTCAAAAGTATAGTGAATGGTATCTATCTGATGCTATAATTTGGTTTCTGTTCACTGATGATATTTTATTGCCATTCACATCTCAACCAAAAATGGGTTCCGCTACTCACTGCGCTGCACCATCTTCCCGATTGCTTCTAGGACTTCAACGTTCGACTTGCACTCGCATCGTCTCTGGACTCGCTCCCAGACTCTCCCCAATCTCAATCTCGTCGAAATCAAGGTGCTGCTTTTCTCCATCTACCATTTTCTTCTCTCTTTACCCCTCACAGGTCACCCTTAATTTCATTCCCTTGCATTCTCTGGTTAATTCTCTGTATACCCATTTGAGTTTTGTTTGCATTCTCATCATTCATATGCTCTACTTCCTTCAAAGTGGTATTAGTATTTGTGTATGCTTGGAGATCCTTTGAAAATGTCATTGATAAAGACTTGAAAAGAGATGAATATGAATCTTAGGGCAAAGGAGAAAATAATAGGTGATTGATCTCAAGATTGATGGCTATGAACAAAGGATTTAGGAATTGTAACCCAAGTTTAAGGGTGCAAACTATCCTTAATGAATGGGAAAAGGTAAGGTTGATGTCTATGGAAATGGAAGAACTTCCTGAGTATTAGTTAGAGAGACCCGAGTTGGGAAGTCTCAAAACAAAAGGCTGAGGGAAAAGGGTTAAGGCCTTGCTACGTAAAAGCAAGGGATTACCAAACTTTTGATTCTTGAGTATACTTAAGATTGATGTATCAAGTATTAGGCTCTAGACATCTTTTATGTTGGGTTAGCTCTAACTTTGCCATTTGGTTCTCACCTTAAGAGAGCCCCAACAAAGTTTGGGGGAGAAAGAGATGGTAAATGTGAGATAATATACACTGCATCGAGACTTGAACTCAGGTCCATAGGACCCTCATTCAAGTGTTTGATCAGTTGGCCAAACGAGTTTTGATTGTTCTGAACAATTTACATAATAAATATTGGAAATGGTGTTGGTATTAGGATCGGTATTTTGTTTCGCTCTTTCATTTCAATTATGTTTATTCTCGTAAGGCCATTTGTTCGAATTCTAGTGGGTGTCAGCTTGGAACAATGTAAGGGTTAGGGGAAAGGGATATTTCTTTCATGGGAAAATTCCACTTAACTACCCTGTACTTTACTGGTTTTTCACTTAACAACCCCGGAAGATGAAATTGGCTTGTAAACCCCCTGAACTTGCCTAACGTGTCAGTTAGACCTGACGGTGTTAAGTTGCTGAAAAAAAGTCCAAAATGCCCTCAACTAACAATTAAATTTTCAAAATTTTGACACTTGCTCTCTCCATTTCTAATTTGTTCTCTCTCTTCAAGTCTCCCTCCCTCACAATTACACACGAGCATGCCCTTTGTCTCCACTCATTAAATAAACAAAATTAAAATCCTTTGTCTCCACTCATTAAACAAACAAAATTAAATTTTGAGAAATAAAAGCAGAAATCAGAGGAGGTTGATTTGGTGACCAAGGAGGAGGCAAAAATCGTGACGGGCAAGGACAGAGATGCAACCGTCTCCACCGCGGAGGAAGAGGGAGGAGAGGCGGAGAGGGATTTCTTGACGGTGGATTTGATGGAGGCTTGTTGTTGCTACTTAAGACATATGTCTCTGTAGCATTTGGAGCAGATCTTTGTTGTTGAGCAGATCTTAACAACAACTCAGTTGACCGATTCGAACAACAAGGATCGCTTGGTCTGCAAAATTGATCCAGATCATATTTTTCTCTCAATTTCTATTTTCTATTATTTAATTTAATTTCACGTACAAAATGAAACAGATTGAAATCAATCTTGTTTGGCCGCCGAGAAAACTGAGGAAAATTAAAAGAAAAATCAGAAAAGCAAACAAGCGGTCTCAAACTTCTGTGAATCAAGCAAAATAACAAAAAATAAATCAAGGTTTCTCAAGAATTAAATCAACATAAACCATGACAAGAAACTTATGCCTTCCTTTTTCGGCGACCAAACAGGTGTAAGAAAATTAAAAATTCGGGGTTGTTGATTTGGTGACCAAGGAGGAGGTTGATTTGGTGACTAAAGATGGGGTTTAGCCATGGATGTTCAAACCAAATTAGACAAAGATGGAATAAGGGTATTTTTGGCATTTTTACAAAAAAAAAACACCCATGTGCTGGTCACATGACCGAAAATTAACACCGTTAGTTTTAAGTGACATTTTAGGCAAGTTCAGGGGGTTCACAAGCCAATTTCATCTTCTGGGGTAGTTAAGTGAAAAACCGATATAACACAGGGTAGCTAAGTGGAATTTTCCCTTCTTTCATATTTGTAATCCTATATTAAATTGTTTAGGTGACGTGACTACTGAGATCAATGCAGTCAATTATGTCTCTCCTAGATGTTAGTCCGCTGCCTCTCATTTGGTTCTAGAATTCTAGGCACTCGAATAAAATTCAATAATATGTTTATTGTGTTTTTCGTTTCTTTGGAATGTGTAAATGCTAAAACTCTTAAAATTATGAGCAAGGAAAGAGTCCACCTTATTTATTTAATGAGTGATGTGTGAACAGGATAATGGAATTGGTTATAAACATTAGGGTTTAGAAAGACATTATAATAGTTTGCTGTGTGGTTTAGATGAAGGGGCAATGTGAAAAAACTATTGGCGTGAAAGTTGAAGGCAAGACGTATCACGGAAAAGATATTGGCCACGATCTACACATGTGTTTTTGGTAAACCCGTAGAATCAGCAGGCCTTGCCTCTGCTGTTGGTTTATTGAAAGTTTTTACACTTTTATTTAACCCTTTGAGTGGCTTACTTGGTACTGTTCATTTCCAAACTAGAAACAAGGATAAAACTTACACAGCTTCCTCATTGTGACTCTTCGTTTTCTTCTTCTTAGGATTTCGTGGGTGCAAATACACGTGGTTTCTGTTTGTGAAATGCTCATGATTATGCTTATTGAGTTATTGCCCTTGGTGTCTTGGAATAAGATTATATTTGAATTCTCTGTAATTTCTTGCATAGTGCATATACTGATGTAACTATTGTTGCCTTTTGGATGTTTTTTTGTGTTAGGTCCAATGCAGCTGTGAGGTTGCAGATAAGGAGAAAGCTCTCCACTGTGTTCGCATCAAACCATTCAGGTGGAAATTCTGTTGAGAAGACATCGGGTGGAACTCCCCAAGGCCCTCCATTGCTAACCATTTTGGCAGGAGCCACATTATTTTTTCTCGTTTTTTGGATTGCCAGATCCATCTTAACGGGGCTGATTGGTTTCCTTGTCAGCTTGATTCCTTTTAAGTAGAGTATACTTAGACTATCTGCTTACCTATTACGCGTATTTCTTCGAACTTCTGAATCAACATTGTGCGAGTACTTAAATAATATCCTAGACTGACCTGTGCTGAGAATGAATCTTCATTGTGGCTTTGTTCATTTAGTAGACCAGTTTTTCTGTTTTCTCATCCACGCTTAAATATATAGTATAATTTGTTTAAGGAGATGGTATTTTGCATGGAGTATGGTGTGAAGCCGCAAGCACAATATAAGAGAAATAGAAAGAGCATGTGATTACAGAGATCATAACAACATAGTCAGCTCAAATCTTGATACACAACTTACCGATAAAAAAACATAGATCATAACAAGTTTATGACTTTATAACATTAGAAGTTATAAAGTTGCCTGTTTGTCATGTGATTTGTTAAGTACAATTTTTTTAATCATTCTAACAGATTTAATCAATATTGTATAATTGAATGTTAAGGAAATGAAAAATTATAATTATTAAGACTTCAAAAATATAATTTTAAGGAATAATTATAGATAAATATATCTAACTTTGGCCGTTTTCAACTTCACCACCCAATTTTAAAAGTTTGTTTGCCGATGTCCCGGCTAGTTTGAAAGAAATTGGTATGTATGAGTTCTGAATCAAATATTGTTGCTACTATTCATTTGGGTTTTGTAAAATGATTGCAATTAAAAGACTATTTTCCAATTCAATCTGGAATTGATGTCAGTCTTAAAGCAAATAAGCAAGTCAAGTATTTTTCTGACTTTGTACTTACCCAGCAGTGTAAATGTTAAAGGCTTACAGTTACAGAATCTAAGTTGAAGCCATTTTGTACTGATTCGCTCTATGGTAGGTGAACATTCACCAAGTTTTATAAATATGTTAGTTGCATAGTTTTTACTTGTTTGATTTGATACGTAGTTTGAAGCATCTTATAGCTTGGAAAGCAACTTCTGTGAATTTGTAATGCACCAAGTTCTGGCTGCTGAAGATTGGTAACGTTCAGCTTCGCCTGTCATGCGGACGACCCGGGTTCGATCCCCGGCAACGGCGTGGTTTTTTATCCAAACAATTTCATATTATGGGCCGGTTATTGTTCGCTTTCTTGATGGGCTTAACTAGTATTTGTGGTTTGGGCTGGGCTGGGCTGTCAAATTATGTTTCTAGGGCCCAATCCTAAAGAGAGCTTTAAAATCGTGGGATGAACTCCACTACAAACAGGGTTGTGTTGTGGGTACAAATATTAGAACGGCTGTGGGCTGCAAGATGAACACTATCAACCGTAGTCAACAAGGGCAAATATGGTATTCATCTTCCAATAATACAAATCGTCTCCTAAAATTGCGGAGCATTAACTCGAAAATCTATTATAAATCAATTACGAACGCACGTTTTTAATTCATATTAATCAACAAACAATGACTTCCATGGGTGGATCTTCTGCAACTGAATGTGAGTTCTATATTATGGAGCTTAATCGGGTACAAATGTTATATTCGTGTACAAATATAGGAATAACTTTCAACCACTAGATTAAAAAAATAAATGGTGTAGATTTGTGTTGACTCATCTAATGACATTAGTTGTAATTATTTATAACTTGCATTTTCTTTTTGT
>JAYMTP010000502.1:0-32913 GCA_036897365.1 Geranium brycei
TTTATTTTTAAACGTCGTTTTTTTATTTTTATAAATTTTTTTAAAGAAATTAATACTAAAATATTGTTTTTATAAAAAAAATTAGAAAAAAAGAAGTTCAAAATTATTTTTATATATTTATTTTAATTTTTTTAATTCAAGGGTATTTTTGTCATTACACAAAAATGTTAACATAAATTTAAAAAAAGTTAACGAAAAAGGGTAACGTAGGAATTTTGGATACTTAGGGGAACTCTCATATTAATTTTGTACTTAAGGGGGTTCATGTGAGACTCGTGTATAGTTAAGGGGGGTTATCTGAAATTTTCCCATTATTCTTTTATATTATTTAGATGTTCACGGATCGGTTTCGAGTCGAACTGACTCAAAACCAAACCGAACTAATTGATCAGTTCGGTTATTAAAAAATTAAAAATCAAATCAGTTCAGTTATTAAAAAATTAAAAATCAAATGGAATCGATGGAATTCAGTTCGATCAATTCGGTTTTGAACTGTTTGATTTTGGTTCGATTTTTTATGAACCGAATTTAATGAAACTTTCACATTTTAAACTTTTTCGACTTATTATTTGACTTATGGGTTTTTTGTTCAATTTTCATTGAACCGATTTTCTTGAAATCCTCACATTTTGGGCCGGTTTCGAAATATTATTTCACTTTTTTGTTGGTCTAATATTTTTGGTCCAATTAATAAAGATCAATGACCTACTTTGTATGAAATTAAACGAACAATTAATTTAATGAAAACTAAGTTTGTAAAAATGAAACACACATCATGAATAATTGAAAATATCGTTCTTACAAAATGAGGAAATCATTAATCCGCGATATAATGGGGAAGTTTAAGTTTGTGAAATAAAATAACGTGTTCGTAAAAATGAAAACACACGATAATGATAACAAAGTCGTCGAGCCAGTTCTTGACGAATATTTATTGTTGCGATGGTCAGTCTAGGGTTTATGTTGATAAACACAAGATCTACCATAACTAGAAAACTAAGATCGACCCTTCGTAAATCCTTGGATAACAACAAGTCTGCGGAAACGCATGAAAAAGTAATGAAGACGATATTATGTCCTCCGAGATTTGTGAAATATCGACAATAAAAATACAAAAAGTTGATGTATTTTAAGCAATGTTCTAAAAACGCTAGGCGCCAATTGACCGGAGAGTGCTTTCTGAAAATTAATCGAGGATTAATCAGAAACTATATCGAATTTAATGATTAATTGAGAATTAATAACGGAGGTAATCGAGGGACTAGTCAGATAACTCGGGAATTTTTAAAACACTGGTTTCAAGACTTAATTTTTAATTGATTACACCTCTATTAATCTATTTGGGAAATATGGAAGTTTTGACTTTTTGTGAGATTTGGATTGGCTTGTGTGAAGCTTGTTTCATGTATTTGTTGGGCCCTAATAATTATAAGGCATCTGTTTTCAGTCCACAAAAATAGACTTAAGCTTATAAAACTACTTAAGCCCAACCCTACCCCATTGTAGATGGGCTTCGAGAAAAATGGCATAAATCTGACAAAGTGTGTAATTGAACTGTCTTATACAACACATTGTTTACATTTTAAGTGACCGAATATTACATTTGTGATGGTCATATTTACATATGGCCAATTAAGTGAAGTCACTAACAATAATTTGATATAATAAACATTATAATTAGGCAATCATGTAGTGGATAATGAAATTATTAAGTCAGCCCACAAGAAATATCCAACACAAATAGGGGCAAAATAATGTTTATTCCTTTATGACAAAATAATATTTTGTCACAGAAGCAGTCGAGTCGACAGGTTCGAGGTTGAGACCCTTATGCTTATTCCTCTGGCCAATTTTTTTCCCTTAAATTACGGGTTCGTATCGTCAACTTCTCTTGCCCATATTGTTTCATGTATTATTCACTTTGGAGACCTGATGCAATTATGAATACGAGTGTAAGAGGTACTTGATTATTTGAATTTTCAAAGGATGTTTGGGGAGCACCAGACATTGTGTGATGTGAGGTACTCTTTCAAGCCAGTAGATCTTACCTTCATGTGAACTGCTTTTATACGGGGAAATGTTGTGAAATATTAAAATAACGCGTCAACTATAAATTATTGGTAAAGTGATCAAATATTTGAACATGTAAATGTGATAAGGAAAAGTATATATAAGCATACCCAACTAAACATGTTTTTCACATAGCCATCCCCAACCAAAATCTCGGCCATCTAGCTACACTGAGGTATCGAAAATGGACTCCCGTTAAATATTTGGATGGAAAATGTTAATTTTAAAGGTGAAAAGACAAAAATTCCCTTCGTCAATTTCCAAATTTACAAAGTGTGCAATTGGGGACAATTTCCTCTCCTCCGAGTCTCTGACAACTCCACCGCCGGAGCCCTCCATATCCTCTGACTACTCCTGTCAACACATGTTGTCCTTTCTCGAGAACGAAATAGAAAATTGGGGGAGAAAGTTGCTCAAAACTCATCATCATCATCAACCATTGTTCAGATTTGCACTCATCGTCAAGAACCACTCATTAGACTCACCGAAATCACAGAAAATTGAACAAAAAATTGCACATATCAAAATCTTAACTCAAAACACTAAGTTCCTCAAAATTTACATAAATCAAAGAGAGGGAGAAACCATCTCCACCCCAAAACTCAAAAGAATGGTCACGTGAAAAACGTATTTAGTTAGAGTTAACTATCCGTACTTTTCCTAATGTAATAGCATTGCTCGAACTCCATCAATCATATCTCTATCTTTTTTTTAAAATTACATCATGTTCCTAATTTACTCAAACTCTCTCCGTTCCGCTCCTATCAGGATTCGAACTCACAACTTCTCAATAAGAAGTGTTAGCCTCAAATCGCTAGGGTGTCCCATTAAGGACTTTTAACCAATGTTGTAAAAATCTCCGACTTGTCCGATTAATCTCCCGACTAGTCTCCAATTAATCATCTATAATTTCTGATTAATTCTTTAATTCGATTAATCCCCGACTAATCTATGATTAGTCTCCAAAATATGCTCTCCGCCCGACTAGCGTTTAGCGATTTTTCCAACATTTGCTTTTAACTCTCAGTACATTACTAATAAGTAAAAATATTACTATCAATCATCTCTATCTTAACTCTTAATACATTATTAGTAAGTAAAATATTATTGAGTGTTGCATATAAATTCAAAGAAAACATGATTGAAGTGTTTATCTATGTGTAGCGGTTTGGATTGTAGGTGGGTTTGGAAAGGTGTGGAACCTAGTTAATATAATCTTTTTATTTGTTTTCTTCACCTATCCTTTTTTGCTTTTCTATTCAAAAGTTTGGCCGCACTTGCAACTCCCCCACATGCTTGCACTTAGGGTAGTCGTAAAGAATCAAGCTTCAATTAAAAACTATTTTTTTATTTAATATGGTTAGTACGATATTATATTTAACTAAAATCATATTACAATAGTATATACATCAAAATGGGTAATGATATTATTCTCAAATATTTAATTTTTTCATATAGGCTAAAATTGATTGGAAAAACTCTTTGAGTTTGTGTGTGTCACACAGGACAGTCTATTTTTTTAGATGACACAACTTTTCTTATTTGCGAAATCAAATGAAAAATCAAATACTAAAAATAAATAACAAATGACTATGATTTGGTCGACGTGGCTCGCCGTCGTGTCTTCTTCAAAGTCTTTGTCCCTGTCGTCCTCTTTATTCCGGGAAAATACTACAAATCTAGACTCCTTGACCGCAGACTATGGTCGCAAATATGGACTTTGCATCCGTCGATGATGTGAGACAAGTTTAGGCCTCCACCGGCGATGGAGATTCCAAATCCAAACAGCGACAAAGATGAATCTCATCTAATAAGAATAAATGTATAATATATTCATCCTTTAAATATCGACACATGATTATTCAAATAAATTTTTCTTTCATCGTTAGTTCATTATAATTAGAATAAATGATCATCGTACACTACTTGTAATTTCATATTTTTATTACTTATTTCCAAACATTTAATTAGTATCTCATATATATATATAGGGGACAAATTAGGTGAGAACCAAATCTTTTTTGTGAGAACGTGAGAACTTACTTTGATCATTGAAAATAAGTGAATGTCCAATAAAAATGGCGAAATCCAATGAAAGTGAATGTTCAATGGAAATAGGTGAATGTCCAACGGAAAGAGTTTGGCCATTGAAAATAAATGAATATTCAACATAAATAAGTAATTGTCCAGTGGATCTCATGTTCTTACACCACAATTTGGATATATATATATATATTTATTTATTTATTTATTTCATCAATCACTGTTAATTTTTTAATTAGGGTCGTTAAATTTTCGTTATCCTATCAAGGTTGTATTCATTTCATTTTTTTTCTTCGATCTATATTAAGATTTTTAACACGTTGAGTTGCTGATGGGTCTAAGTTACAGGAAAAAAGAAAATAATGCAAATCAGATCTAAAATATGCATATTCAAATACAAAGACTTTTATTTGGGAGGTTGTGAGTTTAATCCCGATTGAGATAGGTGAAATATATTCGTTGGATATACAAAGGGTATGATGTAAAACTTTTAAAAGAATACATATCCAAATACATACAAAATAAATCATATAAGATTATTCAATTCATTTAGGTAATCATATATCAAAATTTTAGAAAATAGATAAATATTTATTTTGGATAATTTACATATTTGTACTGTTGTTTGAACGCTTATACTAAAATAAAGTTTTAGATAGTAATATAATACATTTTTAAGTAAGGGGTTATATGATTTTAATCCATATTAAACCATAGTAACATGTAAATTTCCCTAAATTTAATAAGAAAAATTGTTTCTTAATTTATTCTCAAATTAAGTTAAGGGGTAATTTCATGTCAGTACTTTAATTTTGCCTCATTTTTAAATCAGTACCCCAAGTTTGAAAAGTTTTTTGTCAGTACCCAAAGTTTAATTACGTTACAGTTAAGGTAACATATGTTAAATCTAAAGATTATTGATAAATGTGAAAAGACTATTTTACCCTCACTTAAATGATAAAATAACCTTCTGCTCCAAGGGTATAGTAGTCTTTTCAAGTAATAAATTGAAAAAAAAATAAAAAAAAGGACTTATGAAATGACTAAAATGCCCTCAACCATTCATCAAATTTTCAAACAAATGCCATCAATTTTAATTCCTAAAATTTTAATCTCTTAATTATCTCTTCTCTTTTCTCCAAATATGTTAAATGCCTTCTCTTAATTTTTAACCAACATTCAACCAAGAAATTGCTAGAATATGTTCAAACCAACATCCAACCAAACAAAATATGGAGGGCTCGTCGCTATTCCGGTCTCATTTTTTCTCGTTCGATTTGGTCTCGTGTTCATCAAATGAATCATAAAAGACCTAAAAACACAAACCCAGAAATCAAAATTCAGAAACAACCCACAAATCTACACTCCAAATCCATAAAATTGTACACGCATAGGTTTCGATTTTACCAAATCAGGATCGGCACAGAAACGAGTAACAAAACCCCCAAAAACGAGGATCAAACTGATCCTCGACCACCTCTCCATCACCAACCAAACCCTAACCCTAAAAACCCAAAAACAATCGCAGAACCAAAAACGTGTCACTGAATCGACGAATCGGCCCCAAAAGAGGTCGATCTGAGCTCGAAACTGAAATCGAAAATGTGGGTTTTGGAATTGAAGCTGAAGGAGAGAGATTGGGAGATTTATCGCAGAGATTCTGGTATCGCCGGATCTAGGTCGTCGTCGCTCTCGCCGGAACTGGTCTCGCCGGAGTGGACGAGAGAGGTGAGCTTTTTTCTGGTCTTTTTTTCTCATTTCCTGATTTTGGGGGGTGTTTGGTGATTTTACGCTTTCTGGAGCAGCTTGAAGAGCAAGTTTGATGATGGGGAAGGAGATTGGAAGTTGATGATGGCGATGAATTGTTTGACCAGAGACAGAGAGTTGAGATAAAGAGAAAGAGAAAAAGCAACAACAAATGGAGAGGGGTAGAATAGGAATTTCACAAGTTATTTTAAAAGTTTTAATTCTTTTATTTGTTTACTTGCAAAGACCATATTACCCTCAATTCATTAGTTAAATTGATTGCTCAATAAGGGGTAAAAGGGTAATTTCATAATTATACAAAAAACAATGTCAGATTGAAAATTATATCCCAAGGGCATTTTGGACTTGTTACAAACTAATTCTGTTATATTTAACCGCTATTACCTTAAATGCAACTTAAACAATGTTTGGGTATCGACGAAAAAAGTTTCAAATTTGGGGTATCGATTTCGAAATAAGGTAAAGTTGGGGTACTGACATGAAATTACTCCTTAAATTAATTCAAATATTCTCTCTTCTTTCTAGGTGGTTTTTGGCTTAGAAAATGCACTTTTTGGTTGAGTCCTCAAAGCGCATATAAGTATTTAAAGTAAAATTCTCTAAGTTATAGGAAAATCAATTCATGATACACGATCACGTACGTCACCAGTGGCGGATTCAAAAAAAATTTTAAGGGAGGGCAAAAATTTATACTAAAAATTTAATTTAATTTAATTAATAATATAATTACTAAATGTATATAATAAAAACTAATTCGAGCTTGATTAATTTTTTTGAAGAACTTGATTAATTTTTTAGTTGATTTTGAATTTAATTTTTATGTATATAAAAATACGATAAATTAATTGATTTTGAATTTCAGTTTCATGTATATATAAATACGAAATGAGTCAATTCGTGACTTACAAATTCTAATAGGTTGGACTTGAATTTGATTTATTTATCAAACGACCTATATTGGACTTAATATCAACATAACTTTGTTTAGAAAATTTACAAATTTTCAATAACTAATAAATAATTTAACTAAATTATAATGGACAAAACAAATTTTTTTAATGAAAAACGAAAAAAAATGATTTAATGGATACAATAATTAGTAAAAATAATTATAATTATGAACCAAGATTTGAACTCATGACCTGATGAATAAAATACAATATGCTTACCACTAAACTACACAACTTTTACTATTTTATTACACAACTTTTGTATATATACCAGAATGAAAGGGGTGACTTATCCAATTTTCAGAAAAATTTCGAATGATTTTTTTCCCGAATTCCCTGGCCAAAGGGGGGCGTGTGCCCCCCAGCACTCCCCCTGGATCCGCCACTATACGTCACATTTTATGTACATCTTCAAAAAATATTACATGGGTCGTTGGCTTATGTAAATTCGTAACTTGAGCTTTTTTTTTTTCTTTTGAATATTTATTAAATATTGGTAGTTTGAGATATTTCTTTAATATATAACTTTATTATGTTCAAACACTCTTATAAAAATGATATTGCTATATAAACTGGTGAATTAGTCAACATATTTTAAATGTGATATTTTAACATCTCACGTGTTAATTTCACTAGTACGTCGGATTACGAAAGTTTTAGAATTACGGGACATGCATGTGAATCATGAGACTCAACCTATTAATATTTGAGAAATCGTGTAATTTGACACTAGTAAGGAAGGAGGTGTTAAAGTCATGTACGATAAAAATATGAATATATTCATCAGTTTAAATAATAATATGAACTTTCATCTATTACTAGTTTAACTTTTAAGTGAGTCGGAGTTTTAATAATTTCAACACACCATCAACAATTCTTAGATAAATAACATGTAAGTACAGTGATAATGTAAAGTCCTTATAAAACAAACAATACGTATCAATAGTGGACAACATGAATAATTCTCGCGTATCCAATACAATTTTTTAAATGTCACACAACAATATTACATGCAATAGTAAAAAGACATAAATAATAGAATAATCAATCATGAGAAGATTTAATGAGTGAAAATAGATTAGGGGTTAAAGAAACCCATGTGGTTGCCACCATTGCAAAGAGGTTTTAAGATCTAAATATTGTCCTTTTCTTCTTCAATCCTACCTGAAATTTAGGGCTGAAAAATCAGTACAAGTACAGTGTCCTTGATTAATGAATCTTACATATTGACATGTTTCAATCAAAGAGAGGTTGATGAAAATTTCCTTCAATCACTCCAACAATGTCACCAACTTGGTCAAACCAACCTATTAATATAACATATTTATAGTTCCTTTTCCTCATTCCAACATCTCCAGATTGCACTTTTTTTCAAAACCTAATGTTGTTGGAATGTGAAAAGGATAGATTGAGTAATTAGCCTAAGGAAATTTTATTTACCCCATATATAATGATAAAAATATATATTATAAATGACAAACAAGCTGAAGTTAACTTTTGAATTAATAATATTTTAAAAATCTGATTAATTCTCAACTAATTCAAGGTTAATTTTTAGAATATTTCTTCTGTCCGAGAAATGCCTATCATTTTTAGAGCATTATAAATCAATTAAAAATCAAATTTTAATGATATCAACTATGGGTGTTAAACGAGCCGAATTGAGCATCATTTTGACAAGGCTTGGCTCGTGAAAAAAGTGTTTGGCTCTGGCTCGAACGAGATTTATGCACCTAAGCTCGAGTTCGACTCGAAATAAAATAGACGAGCTCGAGCTGGGCTCGATTCGTTTAAATATCAATACAAATATTCATTAAAATAAAATAAATGATAAATAATTCATTAAATAATAAACAAGCCAGCTTGAGATTGGCTCGACATGATTCGTGCGGCTCGTCTAATTCCATTATAAATATTTATTCAAACTTTAAAATATATTAATAAAATATATAATCAATAAAAATTAAATGAGTCGGTTCGCGAGCCTATCGAGCCTTCAAATATTAGGCTCAAGCTCGACTCGTTTATTAAACGAACCTAATTTTAAGCTCGAATTCGACTCGAGCTCGAACCGAATATTTAATGAACCGAATCCAAACTGCTCGTTAAAAAAGCTCAAATCATTTACAGCCCTAAATTATCAAGCATTAGATTTTATGTGCATTCTAATACATGTTGGTGTCCACTGATGGAAAGTATAGACCTTTTTTTTTGTAAACTTAGAAATTTGAAGTTGAATTTAAATGAATTAATGGATGGATCAGCACTAATACATCAAATTTATCATAACCATCAGCTATAGATTGACCAACCCAATCTAATTGATTTTAAAGAAATTTCAAAATCCCAAAACCATCTAAATAGTGACACCTACTCACCTAAACCATGTAGAGGATGACATTTGTTATGAGAGATCGAATTAGGAAAAATACAAAGATGTTCAAGGAATTATGAAAGAAAAATATGTTCATTCTAAAAGTCAATAATTATTTAAAAATTAAAGTGGTTCCAATCTTAAATTTCAATATATAGTATTATATGATTTATATACAAATTTGCAAATATGTTAGAAAGAGACAGCTAATAAGGATTTCATTTCAAAGCATCTCTGCGCTGTCTCAATCATTGTTCAATCATAATGCATACCTTTATAAGGAATAAATACTAATACCCAACAAATAAATACAACCATATATTATATATGGAGCCCCCAAAATTCATTGTACATTTTATTTTTATTTGGTGCTTCTTTATTTTCTATTATTTAGTTACAATATAAAATAATTTATTGGGTATCTACTAATCAATAATTTGGTGCAACAATATGAAATCGTGTTTCGGTTGAGAAATGTAGCGTATCGTCACTTCCTAGGCCAACGTGTTGGTCTCTTCGAAAACTTCAAAGCATGATCCATGTTGTTTTGGAATTAGAGACCTAAGTTGTTCATGGACATTGTTAGGAATTCGAATATGAGGTTTAGTCCATGTCAAGTAATTATAAAACTAAATAAGTCTTGATGATTTGATATGTATTTTAGATTAGTAACTTATTAAGCTAGTATTATGTATTAGGGTAGTTTTCTAAGAGATAATGACACTTTGTTGCATCTAATTATAGCGAAATGACACTTTCATATCCTAACTACTTTCATACACCTAATTATAGCACCATTGGTTTAAGAAATCAGAATAGAACTAGTCCAATTTGATTTATCAAACCAGATTTGAAATGATTCAAATTTAATTTTAGATTTTGAGGGCATAATTGTAATTGCATCTTAAATATAAACCGAATTGAACCAGAGATAAACAAAATTAAACCAATTCAATTTATGGTTTCTTAAACCAAGTGTAATTTAGGTATTTTAGACATTTTAGAGGTAAGTTGTCACAAAAAAAATTGTCAGGGTACTAAAAAAGAGAGAATAGTAGTTAGGTTATGAAAGTGTCATTTCGCTATAGTTAGGTGTAACAAAGTGTCATTATCCTTTTTTTAATCCATCAATTAGAATGAGAATGACTCGCGGGGTTACATCCATAACTATTTTTAATTGCTTCTAGGGTCGGCTCAATCGTTCTTGAGGCATAAAGCAAAAGTTTTAATAGAGTGTTATTTTGAGCATTATTTATCAAAATGGGCATAAAATATTTAAATTTGGAGCCTTTTGTCTTACATTAAACCTATTTTCTAGTGAGCTTAAAGCGTTTGCTTCACTTGTTTTATGAACGAGCCGACCCAGATTACCTCATAGTAGGATGAGATAAGCTCATGACAGATAAATATATAAAACATATACTATTCGGAGCGAGATGGAACATGCAATACACGGACTTGTCCACGAGCAATCTTTTTGCGAACAAAGTGAATATCCAACTCGATGTGCATAGTCCTCTAATGCTGAACAGGATTGCCGGACAAGTAAATAGCGCTGACATTGTCGCAATAGACCAGAGTAGCCTGAGAAATAGGACAATCAAGAATGAGTAAAATCGTCCATTATGAACAAATTAGTTGGTCAAAACGAGTATCATCCTTTACGTGATCAGACATTTAAATTCTAATTAATAGGTTACCCTTAGTAAGGGCATCGAGTAACACACTGTCCTTAAGACGCTGCTCACAATGTGCGGCTGTTACTTAAAGGCAGCGCACATGGCACGTTGTTATAGGTAGCGATAAAGCATATTGTTACATATGCTACCAATATATATTATGGCGGCGCGCATAAAACATATGTCGTCATAATATTGGCAGCACACATAGTAAATTAGTAAGTGCGCTATGTGTGCATTTATTATTCTAATTGATAGGCTTGTTCTCTTAAATTTCCAGTTCCTGAATTTTTAAGTCATAATCATATTATTCTCAACAAATTTTAGTACGTTTGAACAACTCAAAAATAAATAAGTTATATAAGAATTAAAATACTTGTTGATTGTTTTTAACGAGACACCTCAATAATTTCAAGTTGACATTTTCAGAAAGAGGTTATAAGATCGAATCTTATTGCTATAGTAGATTTAAAATAAATATGTAATTACTCAAAAGAAACCAAAGAAGGTATTTAAAAATGAAAAATATGATTCAAAGTTTAGGAGATTAGTTAGTTTTGATTAAATTAGTTGATCATTCTCTATCTCTTTCATCAATGATCATGTGAGGAGTGATGGCAAAACCAAATGCATGACATTTACTTTAAGACTCTAAATTTAAGTTTTTTATTCTAGTTAGTGAATTGAAGTGCGGATCACGTTCTCTTTTAACACACCTCACCCAATACTAATATTTTTTTTATTCATTTCAAATGCAAAATTTATAATAAATAAAAAGGATAATTTTATCTAATTACAATTGAGTTGTCAGCTTTCTCACATAATTACAGTTGATTGTGATTTTACTATGAGAGGTGCGTTGAGAATTTTTTTTCTCACATAATTACACTCTGTTAATTTTTCAGTTAACTTTAAGTATAAAATGACCAAATTACCCCTATTTCTTTCAAATTTTCAAAATAGTGCCATTGGTCTTCTTTTTTTTCTCCTCTCACTCTCCCCTTCTTCTCCTCTCACCACACAAATTGATCATCACAAAACACAACTATAACAAATGGAAGACGATGACTCCCAGAAACAGATCTACTTTATCGAGGAAAGTGAGAATAGAGAGGTGAAAAAAAAGATCAATGACATCAATTTGAAAATTTAAGAGATAAATATGGGTAATTTGGTCATTTCACACTTAAAGTTAACTGACCAACTAAAGAAGTGTAGTTACGTGAGAAAAAAATTCTCAACGCACTTCAGAGTAAAATTATAATCAGCTGTGTAGCTATGTGAAATTATCCATAAATAAAATTTGTCAAATATTGTCAAAATTATCCATAAATATTGTCAAATATTCTCAACGCACTTCAGGGTAATTTGGTTTCTGGATTTTTTATAATTATGTCGTTCC
Source organism: Geranium brycei (assembly GCA_036897365.1). Lineage (NCBI taxonomy): Eukaryota > Viridiplantae > Streptophyta > Magnoliopsida > Geraniales > Geraniaceae > Geranium > Geranium brycei. The sequence goes on from JAYMTP010000502.1 coordinate 12,286, forward strand.
TCTAAAATAAATATTTGTTTTTACTTAAATTAATACTTTGTTTTGTGACTTTTGTATCTGAATCACTAACTAGGAGGGATGATGATGACCCGAAAAATCTATGTATTGGATCGAACCACCGGAATTGAAATTTTCGAGAGCTTTGTGGTCAACACGGAGACCTTTTGTCATTACTATGACAAAAATTTGACCATAAATTCACGAATCACGGTTAGAAATTGAGAATCAGAGTAATTTTGAAAAAAAAAATCCAAACTTAAATTAATGACATAAAATTAGAAAATTGACCAAGGGCAAATTTGTTTTTCACTTTCAAAGTTAACATTTTTCATCTAAAATTATAAACGGTGTCCAAAAAAAAAGTTGAGTATAGTTGAAATAGGCAAAACCGAGTTAAATGTAACTAAGTGAAAAATGTGTTTAAATCAAAATAACTATTAGACATTTTCCCAAAAAAAAAATTACTTTCATCCCTAATAAACTTTACTTCCCAAAGCATATACAATCATATACATACTAGAATTTGAACTTATGACTTTTAAAGTAAAATTTACTTGACTACTAGATTAATTTTAATGGGACATACATTTAACATGGGCATGATCAAATGAAGGAGGAAATGATCAACAGAAACCAATATGTTACCACTAATTCAGCATAATTCTGATTGAACATGACAGAAAGGGCAAAGAACAAGTAATTTACAAGTTTCTCTTTTGAAATGTTAATATTATTTTGTTAACAATGCATTACAGTATCAATGAAGCAACTGACTCTAAATCGACTTTTTTGGGATTAGGAAAAAACTCCCTATTTTTATCATTAAGATTCATTTTCACATGGATTCCTCTTCCAAGTATTAAATGACCACTAAACCCACAAAAATTAAATATTTGATACTAGTGAGAGGTACAAATTAATCGTACCAGTACCTTTGACTGGCATTTGATGGTTTGCATTGGAGACCAAACTAACCAATAAAACAAAAAATGCAACATAAAATAATATAAATAGTTAAAATTAGGGAAAATGACAGTTTGATGAAGAAAAAAAACATTGTTTTTAACTTTAATACACTCACGTATCATATTACATTTCCATATACCTTTTTTTAAGGTTAAACCATATTAAAACGGAACTAGAACCGAAACTACCTCATATGCTATTTTTCATATTTAATCATGATTCGAGACATTTTAATGGACAAAAAAGAAAAGTTGGGTGCTAGAGAAGATAAATTAATATTTTGGTGTATCAAGTTAGGAACGTAAAAATATTTGTGTGTATCAAACTATCATTTCTCCTAAAATATATGAATTATATCATCACTTCATAAATATTTTTAAGTCTTTAATCATCAACTACGCTTTGAAATAAATCGAACTTTAACATTATAGTTTAACGATCAATCTACGCAAGAATTGTGTGTACATCAGATTGAGAGATATGCTACTTGCTATACACGTCGAACAACAGAGATGAATCACTGACTACAAATTCACGACCACCAAACTCTCGCATTATATTAAAATTTGATTAATCTAAAACCTCAAATTAGTATTTAGAGACCCCAAATACTACTTGGGTCAATGCTATGTTCCACAAAGTTCTAATTTAAATGCAAAAATCTCCAAGAAGGTTGTTAATTAAGAACTTGAATCCCAACTTCATACCTGATAGAAATAGGATACATAATCATACTGAAGTGTCTCGATGTTGTTATTACAATAAGAGTAGAAACATTTTTATATAGGATTAGGCATAAGCTAAATATAAAAGTTGTAATAACATGTAATTCTAATTAATAGACAATACAATTAAAGTAGATTGCGTAAATTACTACAAATATAAAATATAAAAAAAGTATTCTTATTATTCTGACAATACCCATCAAAGATTTAAAACAAGTTGGTAGGAAATTAATTAACTTATGGATGGTAGCTTTAAAATACATGATATTCGAAAGTTTCTATGTCATATACAATACTAACATAATAAATATTATTTTTTATGTAACAAGGACTTTAAAAAACTCAAAACCCCAAGAGCCCCACCTTCTATAAATTAAAACGACCCACAAGAGGCTGAAATTAGCAAAACCACCAACAACAAAAAAAGAGCTGATAACCAAAAACACAACTCTTGTCCAAATGGATTCATCAAAAAAGTCCAACAAGATCAGGGAAATTGTGAGGCTCCAGCAACTCCTCAAGAAATGGAGAAAGCAAGCAAGCTCATCAAAAGCCAACACCAACAACAACAATGGTGGTGGAAGTGGTAACAAGAGCATCAAGTTCCTGAAGAGGACACTGTCACTATCAGAGACCTCGAGCAATGGTGCAGTGCCTAAAGGGTTCTTGGCAGTCTGCGTCGGGGACGAGCAGAGGAGGTTCATAATCCCAACAGAGTACTTGGGGCACCAGGCATTTCACATGCTGCTGAGGGAGGCAGAGGAGGAGTTCGGGTTCCAGCACGCGGGGATCTTGAGGATCCCCTGCGATGTGGCCATGTTCGAGGCTGTTGTCAAGGTTGTGGAGGAGAAGAGGGAGGATTTTAGGTATGGCGTGGATGATTTTGTCGGGTGCTACCCTTCAGACAGCCCCTTGAGCCACTCTCACCAGCCTCTCAGCCCAATGTGTAGATAGATAAAGGTTTTGTGTTTCTCTTTTTCTTTTCAATTTCCTTATTTTGTTTTGCTTGTTTGGTTGAGAGGCCATGTATGGAAGAGGAGGGAGAAATTTGAATAATTGATGTTGTAGCAATGTAGAGAGAAAGGGTTTGGAATTTAATTACATTATATTGAGTTTTGCAGTTTCAGTTTCAATCTTCATTCATTAGTCTCATTTCTCATTTGGGTTTTTTGTTTGATGAGGCATTCTGATATGCTCGTGGTTCTAGGATCATACTGGTCCACCTAGTTCGATCTACCATGAGTTTTAAGATTTACTGGCCTAATTAATTAGTTCTATGAGATTTGTGCAATGTAGACTCTAACAATACTTGTTGGGGAGGCGGTCTGATCATATTGGTCTACCTAATTCGATTTACCACGAGTTGGTGATCCACTGGCATGACTGAACTTACAACATTTAGGTTACAACGCCACTTGTTGGGGAGACTGGCGGATCTAGTCATGGTTTTAGAATCATATACTGGCCCACCTGGATTGATCTGCCATTAGTTTTAGGATCCACGGGCATGACTGACTTTGTGAGGTTTATGCAACGTGGGCGCTAACACCACTTGATCAATAGATATGATATGATCCAAACGTGGTTCTAGAATTCCCGAACATGAACCTGACATGACAGGAGACGTGACTTTTTACCATCCACTCATAGTTTAGTAGTCATTTCCATAGAAAGAGAGAGATGACAAAACTTCCCGGACCCAGCGAGATAAGAGACATGATTTTCGTCATAATTTAGTAGTTATTTCCATGGAATGATAGGGGTGACAAAAATCTGCGAATCCGACAGTGACCTAGTATTTTCAGTCCGACAAGATAAGAGACGTGAATCACTAAATCTATCAAAATTTACTCTATTGTCATCTTTATGAGAAGCAAAATATTCGAAACTCGACGAGAACCTGATATTCCTAAGTCGACAGTCCTCCCAAAACTAGTAAGAACCTTTTTTTTTTCCATTAATTGGCACAAGAAATGGCAAAAAGATAGTGCATGGAATAATCTTAAGCCATCATAACTTAAACATAAACTTCTTATACAAATAAAGTAACTAAAAATGCAAATTCTTTCAAATATAAAGGCAAATTTGGTCAAAAAAGACCAAGCACCAATTACAAGAAATCATGTCCACCAAATTTGACCATATCTCACAAAATTAGCTTCAGATCATCAACAATGTGCCCATATGAAACCTACACAAACCCAATACAGCAAAATATTTTATTCTTTACAGACCAAAACCTATGGAAACTCCCTTCAACTGCTCTTAAATGCAACCTCACACTTGAACATATAAAAATACTAATATAATCACTATATGCAAAGTACGGTAACCCATGTGTTTAATTACGGAAAACACAAGTTTTTGCAAATAATATAGTGCAAAAATCAGTACTGACCACTTAATTAGAGGTTAAGTTAAATTTTGATTAATGTGGCATAGTTTATGGCATCATCATTACTCAGCTCACATGTTTCCACATATATCAAAACAGTAACATGCTAACAGAGATCAATATTCAGTATTGGGAAATAAAAACCCATATGATTGTTGAGTAAAATAATGTGAGCACAAAGTCAAAACAACATTTTAGGATCCAAATATAGTAAAGGCACATGAAAATCTGTATTTTGGGACTTTATTTATCAGCAAGTAGCATAAAATGAAATTGGAAATAAGGTTGGTTTCAGCAGTGTGCTGAGATTAAACATGGGCATGTACTGTATTTATCTCCATCTGTCAGCAAGTAGCACATAAATAAAATTGGCAATCAGCTTGTGTTTAGAAATAAAATGGCTTGTGGTTGAGCATGCCTAGTGCCTACCAGGTTAGAAAGTGTTACAACACTAAAAAGAAATTCAAGTTTATTTTGAGATCGTCATGACAGTATGTTTGACAAGCATAGCATAATATTGGGCCAAGAGATACCCTCAAGCATAGACGCCCGAACCGGGCTTTCGCCAGATCATTATAAGTTTTGGGGAAGTTATGTCACCCACTTCAAATTTTTAACAGATGACCAGAAATTTACACGCGCCACCGCTTACTTGACCAACTCATCATGCACTTAGGTTGGGTCTTGAAGGATTTGGGCTTAAGTCTCACAGCAACACTATCAGAAGCCCAACCCACCTAAAAGCTTAGATTGATAGGTAGAGGCCCAGATTGCTATATAAGCTGGTGAATAGATTCACATCTTTCAAATGTGGGACTCTAACAAACACCACTATGTTGAAGTGTTGTAGGATCAATCTTAAGCATATGTATATGATGCTCAACATAGTAATCCATAAGCTCTTCAATTTAGACTCACTCAAGGTTCTAAATACTAATGGCTAATTTTCCACAAGTCTCTAGTTCTTAAAAATATGAAGTACTTTGTCTTTGTGTTTTAAAAAACAAACTAATACATTTAATGTGTAATAATCAATGAAGGTTACATAATACCCGATCCTCCTATTGATGAAACTTTTGTGGGTTCTGAATGCACTATTTTCAACCTTTTTCTATAGGAGCCTTCTTCGAGTTTGTGAAACTTACCCGTTTATATATATTGTGATACTTTCTGGACAAACATCGGTGATTGCGTTGACCCTCTCCATTAACATCTCTGTCGTGTACAAAGTTTCTCTCTTCCAAACACAAAATCTAACATAATTCTTTTTTAATAACTTATATTGGTTGTCCCCAAATATTATCTTTATATCTCAAATTGTCTGATTCATCCATATCAACAATCGTTTTACTTTGGCAATATACACAACATCCTTCAACTTTAACATTGTATCCATGGTAATCTTAGGAGGATTCAAATTTCTTATACCCACAATCTCTTATGTTTGATCATTGGCTTGATGAATTATATCTTTTACAAGTTTGAAGTTCACTATTAGATCTTGTTATGGTTAATATGGTCTATGATTCATATTTCAACCAAACTATCTACATAACAAATCACAAAATCATCATTCAGTTTGTTGCCAATCATAAGGGTCTCGAACTCAAACAACAAAAATACCAATAACAAAGCTTATACCTCATTATCGAATAACTAATAACATTAATCTTGATGATATCATTTTACATTCATTGACATAATTAGTAATATTAACACCCTCCGTCTTCATTATAACCAAATCTGCAATTTGTACAAAATTATTATTATTATGAAAATCAACTTCACATACGCATTTAAATGGAAATAACCAAGTGGAGAGGCCCGTACCACCATAGGACAAGGTATCCTTAAAAGGCCCATTGGGCTTTGGCAGCAGGTGGGCTCTCCGAGGCCCACTCCCAACAAACACTCCCTTTCCAAAGAGGGCAACAAGAAGCCTCATTTTTATACTATCAAAATATAATTAGATACAGAGAAAACTTTACATACCTCCCGTATTTGCACAATTTTCACTTCACTCTTCCGAAAAATTATAGTGTTTTTTGAACCTCTGAAATTGCCTAACTTTTTGCTTAGCCCCAACAGTGTTAGTTTTTTGTACGTCTTTTTTACTGGGTATGTCAAAAAATCAATGAAGGATTTGAAGAAATCAATGAAAAATTTCTTCCCCGAGAAACCCTCATCCTCCCCAAAAATCTACCGCGTAGACCCCGAAAATCATTAGAATCATCGTCAATCCAGTATTGTAACCCTTCGCCCTCACAATCGAGAGGCTGGAGTTGGGGTTTTGGGGCCGCCGCCACAATCGAGAGGATGTGGTTGAAGACGTACAAGAATAATTAGTTTTGCTTGTTTTTAAGGAGTTGGGATTTAGATACGATGCTCACAAAAAAGAATCAGATGTCGTACAAAATTTATCAAAAGAGTTGTGGTTAAAGACAATGGCAACATCGTCACACTGTGAAACGTCCCTAACCACTGAGCTAGAACACATATATGTTTCATTTCTAATTCACTTTATATATTACTTTAATGCTTTCGCTTTATATTTTATTTTAATTGCATGGACATAAGAGTAAAATGACAACGTTCCATCATATCCAACATCCCAATTTCTGATTATTTTGCACTAATTTCAGAGACTTGTCCATTTCTTTATTTAAAATTATTTTAATTTTAGACATTCAGACACTAAAATATTCAAAAATTAATCACCAACGTATTAATATAATATTTATAAGAATACATAGTTAATTTCTTATAGTTAATCATATTAGTTAATTTCTTTATCATTTAAGGGTAATCATTCTAACATGTAAGTATGGAATAATCGCAAAAATGTCCCATTTTTGATAGTCTTACAAAGAAAAATGTCAAAAATGTGACTTGTTATTTACGTATTTTTATAAAAAGTGCATTTTTATGAAATAACAAAAGTGCCCCTAACAAAATTGTCATGTGACTTGTTATTTACTTTTTTACAAAAATATTAGACAATAGGGCAATTCCATGCAACCCTCCATATGATCATATACAATTAATTATTTCATATAAAATCACACAACTAGTGATTTTAACATATATATTAAGATACAGTTAATTATTTGAATAACCAATTATTTCAACACATAAATAAACATAATTAAATAATTCTCTCGCTAGGAGAGTAGTGATTTTAACATATAATTATACAAATAATTAATTATAGATATTGAATCAAGAAAAATTAATTTTTTGAAATGTGCTATAGCGTACTAGACCAGCTTCAGAGGGAGTGACCCCTCAGCAAATCTGAAAGAGCAATAGACATTGCTTTATGAGCAGTTAAACACCTTCCTCGCCATTAAATTAGGCCCAGGAGGTTGCCTGAATCACTACTCAATATTTCATAAAACACAAAAAAAACCCCAAGATTTTGAATGAATAAATTAAATTAAAAATGAGAAAATGTGCTAAAGCTTACTAGACCAGCTTCAGGGAGAGTGAACTCTCAGCAAGTCTGAAGAGCTAAAGACATTGATTTATGAGCAGTTAAACACCTTCCTTGCCATTAAATTAGGCCCAGGAGGTTGCCTGAATCACCACTCAATACCCAAAAAATCAGATCCAGAAAAAACCCAGAAAAAATTATTAAGAAAGACTCAAAATGGTGAATTAATCAGATGGAAACGATGACGGCTACAATTATGAAACCCTAATTCTAGCTATGATGAGATTTGGGTTGTTTCTGTTTCTTTATATAGGGGCAGAGACGGTGAGCCTTTTGCGTTCTTGCCCCCCCGGGTTGACTTTATTTACAATTTAGCCCCTCTGTTTTCCACTTATTATTTATCTTTCCTCTGCCTCCGAAATTGAGAGTGTAGACCTGCTGAGATATAGGGCGGTTAACGGTTCGGTTCGGGTCCGCACAGATCAGTTCGGTTTTTAATGAAAATCGAAACTGAATTGATGGAATTCAGCTTGATTTGGCTTTGAACATCTCGATTTCTAATTTAGTTTGGTTTTTATGAACCGAATTTCATGAAATTATCATGTTTTAGGCCGTTTCGACTTATAACTGATTTATCGAATTTTAGTTGAATTTTCATTGAACTGATTTTCATTAAATTCTCTTTTTTTTGCCGGTCTTTGCTTATTATTTGACTTATTTTCTTTTGATCAATATTTTTAGATCCAATTGTTAAAGATCGATAATTTTCCAAATGATCGATTTTTTATCGGTTTTTATTTTATAAACTGGGAGTTCGAGACCAAACTGATGAGTTTTTGTTCAATTTTAAACTGAACCAATTCAGCCATTTTTCGAGTCAGCTCAAGTCGGTTCGGTTATTGTTGTGCAGCCCTCAACTGAGCTTTGAACAAACTGTTTGAGTTCAACTCAATAAATATTCAGCCCGCTCTCATTGTAAGTAAGTTCAAGTTTAATTTGACTCCAAAGTTTAATTCGTTTCATAAATGAATTGACCTCGAGTCTAACCTATCAAGACTCAATGAATTGAGCTAGTTGATTAGATTGATATGGTTTTCTAGGGATTAATCGGAAAATAAATCAAATTAAATATTTATTTGAAAAATTATAAATGATTAATCGAAAACTAATAAGGAATTACAGGAAACTCTTCTTGAAACAGAAAATAAGAACATGGTGCAAATAATTAACACATAAAAACAGAGTGCACTTCACGATCAACCATTGTAGACTATAAACAAAGAAGCTGAAATGACATTTGGGTCTCTCCTCAAGAACCACCATGGATTTACAGAAGGAGAAGAATCAAGAAGTAGCTGAATCTTTCACATCCTGGCGATAGAAGGTTTCATAAGTGGTCACTCTAGCTTTCGACTCGGGACGCTCCAGTTCTTCCATGAAACCTGTCGTCATCTTCGTGAATCCTTCCATATGCAGTGGTTTCCATTCCTAGCGATTTCAACATCATCGATTTGTGAATCACAGTTCCAGTAGCATCAACATTTGTACCATAATACAATAACAGCGTAAAACTAGCCAAGAATGAACAAAACTACACGAGAAACAGTTCATTGGTGATTCCTATGCTGGTTTCAGCGTTTTGGTTCAAAGCACATATCCAAATATATAAGAAGTTTACAAAATGGATACATACAATGAGGTGTTCATTTCATGAAGGATTGATGTTCTAAAATTTGCCTATTAATCTGATTAGTCCCCCAAAAGCCCTCTCCGTCCGACTAGCGCCCGGAGTTTTTTAGAACACTGAAGAATAGCTAGCTAGATATAGATTTGGTGTTCCTTAGAAAATGTTTTCAACATTCGCAAGAACAAAAATATTTGTGGAAACAATCTCTTTTTAAGAAGTCGCTGTCCATCAAAGAGCCATGGAAAAGGAATTATTACTCTTCTTGAAACGACACAAAATCTATATATTTCCACTTGTCAATGAGAAGGAACTGATAATTATATCCCGATAAAAGATATCCGTTAAGCTACCCTCTTCACATTCCCTCCCCGATAGCTGAATGCTAAATGTTCATGGCAAATAATTGCTCACTGCAATGTTTAAAAAATAGTTTACCTCACTGCAATGTTTAAAAAATAGTTTACCTCAAAACTCCACTCTCCGTACAAGTTCGGATCAACTTTGTTGCTCCAAACATATGTATATGTTTGCAACTTCTGTAAATTCTCCTGCAAAAATCCCTCCGTCATTATTTTTCACACTGAAACAAAAATGTCACCGCCCATATATATTCAGTAAAAAGCGCAGCAGTCAAATACTCAAACCTATTGGGGGATAGAGTATCAGGGATAGGGCCTTTGTGGGAACTAATCAGGGATTAATAAAAGATTAATCCAGGACTAGTCGGGGGGTTTTGGAATACTGGTAAACCACTAGCTGGCTCAAATTATCCGTGATTTCTGGTGGATCACCAGAGGCAACCATAAACCAGAAATTAGCCATGAAAAATACCAATTTATCCACAAACCATAAGTTAATAATAACAACGTAAGTAGTGGGGGACATGGGATCTCATGAGAGTAAATGGTGAATAATCGAGCCCTATATATTGATTTCTTAATCTTTGCATAGAATCAGTTGTGATACAGTTATTTTGGGACGGAGGAAGTATGATAATGTGTGTAAAATACAGAAACTTACCAAAGTAACCTCAACAGTGCTCCTTTCATACTCATCATCCTCGAAAATATCCAAGATATCTAATTCAGGAGTTGTGATGCCCGTAAGTACCTGTAACAGTATGATTTGCAATATGTAAGCAGAAATTTTGGTAGTTTTGTACATCATAAAATGTAAGAACTATTTAGAATCCTATCTTCTTCTTTTTAAACTATTAATTATATGTACAGACTACAGCAAGATACAAATCTTGTTTTCAGTCCCTCTTGCAATTCCCGTAGAGTTTGTAGTACCAAACCAGTGGTAAAACTAGAGCCTTTTGGAGAAGATACGCAAAATGACTAAAATGTGGAAACCGAACAATCGAACTAATAAAGCTTGAAGTCAAAAGCATTCTACTTCTGTTACATCGAAATAGCAATGGATTATGGGACCCTTAGCATGGAATTGGGGGACACTAACCACTCAATGGAATGAAACTAACCACTTTTAAATTTTAAGAGCTGAATTATTACTTTAAACACGATGACGATGACTTATAACGTTTGCAAATACACAATATTCCAAAATAACAAATTACTTTTTTTTAATCTTCTCCTGGTTCTTCATGGGCATCAGCATCCCTATGTGCCTAAATTCTGATAATGAATTAACTTAGATTATTGGCTTCTTTCAAAATCTTAATCACTGCTTCCAACAAGACTATCTAACGACATGTTCATTATAGTTGTATAACCTTTCACTATCTCATTCAAAACCAAGTGGGGGTAAAGACATATTTCAAAGCAAAGCTATGCCTTAGCTCTTAGGCAAAGGATAATCATTATTCTCAATCATGAACATGAGAGATACATGAGTCAACAAAAAAGTATGTAGGAATCAGAACAAATCAAGGAGTTAACTTTGGTTAGCAGTGGATGGTTATTGAGTGTGGGAACGATGAATTAAGTGGCTCACATATGAATCTAGGCCATATAAATAAACCACAAATACATCAGGGACAGTGTAACACTCACCCTCCCATTAACTTTCTTACCCTCCACCGGGAGAATAGCTGGATAAACACGGTCTTTGATTTTGAACCTATGACTGCAGGTAAAAATAAATGACCAAACACAACAAGAACTTCAGTAAATGTGTACACAATTCAATAATATATCATCAGGAAGCACAAATGAGCAATTCATAAATATGATCAGCATTCACGCTTATGTGGACGGTAAGTCAGCAACTAGCCTTTTCCTTTTAGTTTGCAGGAAATTGATACTGAAAGTCATCACAAACAACCAAAACTCGAAACACCAATTGTAATAAAATTGCAAGAACATCTGCTGAGCATCAAGCCTAAAATCGATGCAAGAACCTCAACAAACCCATCGTCAATATCAAAATGTACACAATCAATAAAACAGTAAATGTATATGGGTAAATCATAAATTTGATGAACATTTGTAATTCTGTGGAAATTCACTACTTTTTCCCCCTCATTTCTTGCAGAAAACCAATGGTGAACACTTAACACAGACAATCAAAACTCACAGCACAAACACCAATTGTAATAAAACTGCAACAACATCCGCCGAGCATCGATCCCCAACTCGAGCTAGAACATGAACCCGTCGCCAATATCAAAACATACACAAATCAACAGATCAGGAAGCGCATATGGGCAAATCATAATCCAATCAACATTCAAACTTCTGTGTAAAGTCACTGTTTTTGTTACATCAAAACGATGGTAAAACTTAACACAAACAATCAAAATTCCCATCACAAACACCAATTGTAATAAAACTGCAACAGCATCAACTCAAGCTAGAACACGAACCCATCACCAATATCGAAACATACACAAACCCATAAATCAGGAAGCAAAAATAAGCAAATCATAAATCCAATCTACACTCAAACTTCTGTGGAAAGTAACTATATTTTCCAGGAAACTGATGATGGAACTTCACACAAACAATCAAAATTCCCAGCACAAACACCAATTGTAATAAAACTGCAACAACAACATCAACTCAAGCTAGAACACGAACCCATCACCAATATCAAAACATACACAAATGGGCAAATCATAAATCCAATCTACACTCAAACTTCAGTGGAAAGTCACTACTTTTTTCCCAGGAAACTGATGATGAAGCTTGACACAAACAATCAAAATTCACAGCACAAACACCAATTGTAATGAAATTGAATTGAAACAGCATCAGTTGAACACATCATCGGATCCTCACAAAATCACCAGAAAAACAACAAGAACACAAAATCGAGCTTAAAAAAGAGAGATCGAGAGGGTGGGACTGACTAGCCGTGGAGGACGGCGGTGGAGGATTGAGGAATACGGCGGAGGAGGACTTGAACGACGTCGTCGGCCAAGAGGCTGCCATAGACGAAGACGCTGTGGAGCTGTTGCTCAATCCCACACCCAACCGCTGTTGGGCTCATTTTCGATCCTCACTATCTACTGAAATGATTAAACCAGATCGAATATGGAAGAAGATATAAAATGAAGTGAAGTATTAAATGACAAACCTTAAAAAAATATTATTTGAGGTATTGATATTTTGATACTATAAATAAGGAAAATGAGACTTTTATACACCTAACTATGCTACTTTTTTACTTTAATACTTTAATTATTTTTTTCCACTTTTAATACCCAACTATTATTTTAGGACAATTTACCTCTAAAATACCAAATATACCTAAAGCATCCTTGTAATTGAACCGGTTCAATTGCAAAAATCTCAGGTTCAGTCATTGAGATCATTGTTTTATCTCTTTTTTCTACTCATGTACCTCCTTCGGTTCACAGTGATGGATCTCGAGCTCTTTGAATCCCCTCCTCCTACATGGTGTGGTCCACTTTGCCAGAAAAGGAAGGAAAAAGCTCGTCCATACACCGCTGGATCTGAGGTTTAGGAGTAGAGAGCGTCAGGGCAAGAGAGTGAGAGAGAAACAACCTCGCCGACAACCAAATCGATCTGAAACCGAACCTACTTCGTCATCTCGCTGCCTTGTAGAATGCAAACGTCGCTGCCAAGCTCCAGCTCTATTGCAACGAGCTTGTCGGAGAAGGCATCGATGTATTCTTTTGATTTTTGAGTTTGTTTTTGTTTTTTTCAGCCAATGGTAGTTTAAGTACTTCACGTATAGTATATAGAACGTGCAAGCAGATGACCCATTTTTGCCCAATAAATCTAACGGTTTTCCTAAACTAATAGTTAAGGTACTAAAAAATAAAAAATTATAACATCAAAATGTGAAACATGTATAACTCTCTGTAATTTTTTAAATCATATTATTGAGCACTATAATATTAATTTTTTTCTTATTCTCTTACATAGCGTTTTTATTTAAAATTATTTACTAAATGATATTAAAGTTGTATCATAATAAAATTCAAATTTAAATTGAGAAAGAAAAATAATTAGTTGTATTTGAAACATTAACATAATATAAAATTTTAACTCTTATAAATACTCTTTGTAATGAAGTTATGCCGATTATATAATTTGAGGCAAAAATTTCTTGGGGGCCTTGAGCCATTACTTTTTTGTCTACACTGCATGACTGACATTGAACTAGAAACCATAATCACGTAGAAGTAGAGAACTGAATCAGAGAACTACAATTAAAACTAGACGGTTTTGTCACATAGCAATTTTGGGTACAGTTTTCATTAATCGGGAAACTGGAAAATTATGATCAATCCATTTTATTACGGTTCGGCTCGATTATGAACCGTGCCTATCCCTACCCTATGAAGTATTTGGATCTCTAATCATCAAACTATATATCATACATTATCAGCACAACCCAAATGATTGTGATTGCCATTTCATCCACATAAAATATTGACTCATTGATTCATCAAACCTATAATATTGAGATCACACTAATCATCGCCACATAGAACTATTATAAAACTCCGGTTTGAGTATATAATGACAACAAATATAATCTTTTAAAATAAAAACTTGTCTGAACAATTCAAGAATTGATATTTTGCTGAAATCTTCACGGCATTGATAATATCTCCAATGGTATGCTATATTTACCATGAAATTTATGCTATATGCTATTTTTTTAGCATCCATAGGTTATTTCATTCCAGCTATATATGTTAGATGTTATTTCCTATATGTTATTTTAATATTTTAATAATAAACAAAATAAAATATATTATTTTATTGTATCACTGTGATTATTTTATTTGATTAATTGGTAAAAGTAACATTTGGATGATAAAATAGTAATAAAAAAATATTTTTTCTTAGAAAAATAAATAGCATATGCTACATTTTTATGCCAAATATGTCATGAAAATATAGCACATGCCAAAATAGCATAACAAATAGCCTGTTGTTGGAGTTTATATAACATAAAAAAACATTTGAGAGACCAATATAACATGAGTTGGAGATGATCTTAAAGGGTCATTTTTAATACACATATACACACTATCCAATCACGAGAATAACTGATGAATAATATATTTAAAATCATTTTATTATGTCATTATCCCTATTTTATTTTTGAAGAATAGAAAATAGTACAGTTGTGATTTTGTGTATTGTCCTTCTCTGCCAGATCTTTTTATGGCTCTAACTTCTACGAGCTCTCCATTTATTCCATCATCAACTATATTGAGCACGTTTTCGAAAAAAATTCTTTTGCTCGTCTCAAGTTCTACAAGAGTCTTCACCTTATTCCTTTGACGCCTTCTACAAAATGTTATCATTTTAGAACACCATGTCGAGTCAAAGTTTAGCTCAATATATCAAATCTCTATACGCCTGCGAGCCAATTCGTTCAATATTTAATTAATTATGATATTTCTAATTAATATTTTCTTAGTTTTTGATAAATATAAAGTGAAAACTAAACAAATTGAATCAAGCCGAACTAAATTTGAGTCTGAATATATTTTTCCCATTCGAGCTCGAACTTAACTTTAGGATCTCGCGCAAGTCTGAGCTGAGCTCAATACAAACATTAATTTTTCAGAGTCGAATTTTGATAGAATAGTGAAACGACCCGAGAATTTCTTCCAAAATTTTGAGAGACTTCTGACGTTTAGGCTCAAACTTTGAACACTTGAATGAATCTAAACAAACCTAAATCGAGAGAACGAGATAGTAAAGAACAACGGAAGAGATAGTTGTACAAAAGAGTTTTATATTAAGGTAGAGAATGAATTACAAGTATTGGATACTCATTTACAAGAACCCTGACCTATTTATAGTGAAATCTTGCTCTTCTCTTAGGATTCACTCATGGAAAAGTAAGTCTCATGATCGTGCAACCTCCTACTTCCTCTAACCATGATTAAGGAGTATGCTTCACCTTTTAAAAGTGATTATTCATCTTATCTTTATAGCATTAAGCCACCTCTTCCTTAAAAGATATGACTTATCACCTTTTTATCTAGGCATACACAAATTTGTAATCATATTGATTTACTATTGAAATTAATTATATTAATTTTGATGTATGAAATATTTCACTCTTTTAAGACACTTTTTAGTATGGAATTTTGCCCCCAGTTTCGGGAATTTTGAATTCTCCACTAGTGACTCATTTGTGCTTTGATGATGAGTACCTCGACCTCCATCCCATCGTGGTCAACATATTTATTCTCTGCATGATATCTTCTGATTAAATTCCAATTCTTCCGGGAACTCCTCCAGATGACGGGTTTCATATGCAGGTTGTTGAGGCGGGACCTCTTCTTGCCCTTACGGTCCTAAACTTCTCATTTGTAATTTTTACTTTAGACCTCAATAATCGTTGAGCTGACCCTGCATTCTCAATGCAATTGATGACTTAAATGACGGTGATAAGACACCAGAAAAAGACGAGAGTTGATCATTGTGAAATAAAAGGCCTCCGAATTTTCATGCAACACTAAATATTATCTAAATTCAAGTTGCTAAATTGTAAAAATGATTTTTTTAATGATAGTCAAAAGACAATACTCTATCTCTATATTAAACTTGAACTCAAATTGCCAAAATTTGCTTCAAATATCAATCATTAAGACTTTCAATATTTTAATAATATTATTTTTGTTCATTTGTCATAATATTTAATAAATTTTTATGGAAAATACGTGTTATTTTTAAATAAACTAGTATGAATTTCATCTTGAATATTACATTGTATAGATACAAACCCCATCAGTCCAATCGTTAAGTGCTATGATTATAACTTTGATGATAAAGGTTTGATATTTTGTACTTTAAATTGAAAGATTATATTTGCAAACTATAATGAAATTAAAAAATTAATAAAATAACGTATACTTGCAAATCCAAATCCAAATGTGAAGACTTTGACTTGACTCGTTAAAAAGTCTAAAATGTCTTCAATAGTTCTAATTTAAAAAAAACTAGTCTGATCAATTTAAGACCGATCATTATCAGTAAAACTATACTATTTTTTATTCTTCAAAAAAACTATAATAAGTATAATCTAAACAATTAACTTATTTTTCATGATAACATCATTAATAGAAGGAGCATTACATGTATCTGGGTGGAAATTAAAAGGACCCTATATCAGTAATATCACAACATTACATCCGTTAGCATTCATTTTAATTCCAAACCGGCACATAATAAAACTCAAAATAACAGTTTCAAATATCTGTTTAAGGTTAAAGTGAAATTGCTAAAATCAAATACAACTAATACAACAACAATGTCCGAAAACTGATCTCAGCCGTGTACTGCAGGAGGCTCTTGTTAGTGTCCTCTTTCTTTATTTAGTTAAATTCTAAATTTCTCAGCTTACACGGCTATGAATCCATGGCTATGGCTTCCGGACGCTGGTGCATTTGGAGGGCCGGGATATGGGACACCGCTGCTGCTTCTGGAAGCGGGTGTAGCTGGAGGGCCGGGATATGTGACTTTTGAGGGATCCCGACCACCTTCTCGGGCAATCCTTCCATGGTTTCAAGTACCCTTCTCACCTCATTAGCTAACTCTATCACCATGTCTTCTTCGTGACCTGTTTCCAAATTACGTTATTTAGTCCTTCGCACATTGAAGCAAAAGCTGCAGTTTTCTATTCGAGAAGTAGGAGAATGTGCAATGCCTTGTCCACCATTTATTTTATTTGATGGAATTTAAGCAAAGTGCATGCATGATGGATATGAACTCACCAATATCAAACAAGGCCTTTTCCAACTTAAAAAGATAATCCCTATTGTTTCCGCACGGCCCAAAAGCAGTCGCAATTTGGCTACACGAAATTGATAACCCATGAGTTATGGGAAAACAGATGAATGAAAAGAGAGAAATTGTGATGATCTGATACCTAGCCATTTCCTCCAATGGCGCAGGCCCTAGGTAATACTTGTTTGATTTTTCCGGAGTGGATGTGAAACTGTGAAAATCATTGCATTAGAAACTACCATACTATCTGATGGGTAGAGATGAAGAAATGAATATTAAAGAAGGTCGGGATAAAGTAGCTTACACAATTACTCCTGTTAGAGCAGGGTGTGAGGAATCCCCTTCCTGCTTAGACAACAAATTAGACATTTGGTTTAGGAGCAATGTTAACTTTGGAGAACGAAGAAAACATAAAAAACTGCAGGTGTGAGCTTTCGTCAAAACCAGATAAAAAAACTACCTTGAAGAAGTTGACAAGCGTCTTTCTATCATATTCACATTCTCTCTTCTCCAGATACTGCACAACAAAGGGGGTGAATCTCATACTAATTTCTAATGCAGTGCAAAATTGTTTGTCAACAACAGTTGCTAGCCAGGCATGCCAAAACAACAAATACTGAACTTAGGACGTGTTTCAAATTTCTATCCACCAAATAAGTTCTCATGAGTTAGAAATTGAGGTAACAACCAAAGCAACTTCAACATGGAACCAATTCCAGAGGGTAGTAGTTTTAGTGCTCCTCCTCATAACTATATTGGTTTGAGGAGACATACCTCCATTGTGAGTCTTTCCCTCTCAGCGCCTCCTCGGACACAAAAAGCAGCACCCCACTGCGGGAAAAATAGTTTGAGTCAACAAAATCTAAGAATGGCACTGATTTATACAACTATATAAGCTCTTAAGTTTCAGCTACCAAGTAACTTGCATTGAAAAATACAATACTATGCATTTTTCATCATTTGGACTGACCCCTACAAAATCATATTTTCAACTTACGCATATTTCTCCTTCCTTTTCTTCCAAGGTGCAAGTTCTTGCAGGGTGTTCAGGTGTACCTCTATGATCAATGCATGCTGACATGTAGAAAATCAGATGTATGAGGGAATCTAGTAAAAAAGTTGGATTGAGAAAAAAATTGTAAGAGAAACTTACCAAGGTCAAACACACGCCTATAATTCTTGATGTAACCTATTATCTTCTCATCATAGTCAAACCCTGGGTTCCAAACCAAAGAACCATAGCCAAAAATCCAAAACACCATGGTTGTATAACTCCTGTACAGTAAAATTTCATTACAAGTCGATAATATTAATTGATAGACTTTGATCATGAGATAGGAAAATCTGTAACAGCTCAGATTAAGACAATGACGGTTGAAAACATTTTGCTGTCTAACAGGTAACAGCAATGCAGGAAAACCGCAAGCTATGTTTGGCAGTTCAGTTTGCAGAACCCAAATTTGGGCATTTTGAAGTTGATTAAACTGAACTTCATTACTGAATAAACTGATTTGACATAAACCGAAAACTCAAATTTATAACGTTGGCAAACCTTGTATCTCTACAGGAGCACCTAATCAGTAATCAACTTAAAGTCCAAGTCTTATATCCAATGAGATCAGCTTGAATCCAGACCTATAGCAACTATCGGCATATCCTAATCGGCCATGTTTTTCCCAAAGTTAATGCAAACGACAACACCAATTTGTGCAAACCCATGAAAGACAATGGTTGATATCCATAAAAAGAAGCCACTACCCTCTTAGGCAACACATTTGCACATATTCATTACCCAATCCATCCATGTGCAAATAACCATCACACGCCCCCACACATGTGCACATTCATTATCCATCCATGCACACATATTTACCAAAATGGCTCTCTAGGGCGACTAATGGACAAACATCCAAATGCCGAATCCTCTCACTGCCCAAGTATATGGTCATTCAGTGCATATCTTCTGACATAGATACTCCTTAATGTTTCAATCCAATGGACAAGTTGGACCATATAGACTCAATTCTTATGAACACATACACACACAGAGAGTCATCTCCTCTCACGTTCTACAAATGCTCTTTTATCTTTGTCACTCACATTCTCCATCTTTCCTGTCCCACTAAATTTGGAAAAGGGAAATCTCCAAACTCCTAGATCTAGATAAAGTTCAACCCCCTAATCATGTTACATTCACTTCCATAAACAAATTCTCAGATTCCTCATTTTCATAACCTATATTGTCACTGTTCCCTTTTGTACCAATCATCGGCATTTGGGTAAAAGGGTACACATCACTCAAAAGAACCCATTGCACACACTAATCAAACAAAATCATGGAGGGACCCATCCCATGAACAAAAAACAAACATGAACCCATCACTCAACTATGCCTCTGATTAATTTACAATAAGAAACAGGAAAAAAAAATTAACACTTCAAATCTACAAATAAATCCTCTATCTTCCGTGTTCAGCATCAAATCAGCTGCATTAATACCACAAAAGTAGGTTATACAAATTACTGTTTTCACTGAAGAACAAAAGAAGCACAGTTTCATTTCTCTCTTTGCTCTAAACTGGCAATAAACGAACAAACAAAATCAGCACAAATCGATCTCAGATAAACCACAAATGAAGAAACCGCATTGAAGATGAAAAAAGGCACAAAATCCAGGGATTGAAGATTCTTACACGGAGAGAAGCTGAAAGTGGGAGAAGTAACTATCCCGAGAAAACCAGAGAGAAAATCTGAAATAAGCACCGCGAAATGATGGCTACTGTGACCTGAAATGGGCAGAGAAAGCGAGACAATGGAGAGAGAAGAAAAGGATCAACGAAATTAGGGTTCTTCTCTCTCCGCAGCTCTCTCTCTCTCTCTCTGAAAGTTGCTTCAGTCGGTGGTTTTAGAGGAGTTGAAAGGTTGGAGAAGAAGAGGCATTTATGGAGGGTTCGTATGTTGGTGAGGTCCATTAGGACACGTGTACGCCTCTTGATGTCAATTTGTCTTGCATGTAGGTTGGGTGGGCACTTTAGAGCCGGTCTCAACCCGAAATCCAACTCGAACCGTAACTAAAAAATCGAGAATGGTGTGTAATGACTCGGTTTTAGTTTCAATTTCTAGAGAATCGGTTTATTCAGTTCAGTTTCAGTTCTAACAGTACAAAAATCGCGACTAACTAGTTCACATGATATGTTATATGTTTTTTTTGGATTAATCTCAAGTGAATACGT
>JAYMTP010000503.1:0-32900 GCA_036897365.1 Geranium brycei
ATGACTCGCTGTTTAGTCGGTTTCGAGGCCATAATCGTTGTGTAGGAGAGATGGCCGAGTGGTTCAAGGCGTAGCATTGGAACAGCTATGTAGACTTTTGTTTACCGAGGGTGAGAAAAGGATACCAGAAGAGCAAAGGTATTCCTACGCGGGCTCGAGTTCTAGTTCCGGAAAGTGCCGGGCCCTTACAACATTAAATAAGGGTTCAACGAAGAGGGACGAAGTGACCCTTACAACATTAAATAAAAATAAGGGTGCCAATGAAGAGGGTTCTTTCTGAGGTTTCCCTTGGGAAAGTAAGGTTTTGCCCTATGCTAGACGCAACTTTTTGTCCTCAATTTCAGGAAAAAACTACAAATAAACGGAGAAAAAAGAAACCAAGTGACTCGAGTTGATAGACTGCTGGTATTGCGAGCTAGAGGAAGCCTTGTTACGATAAGACTCTATGACGTTCATTCACTTGTTTCTTAACTCAAACTTGTTTAAGAACTCAGATATTCCATAACATAACCCAGAGCGGTTGGTTACCATGGAGAAAATCCCCTACCTAGGACTTTAAGCCCTAGCGTTTTTAAACCTCCTCTTTAAAGTCACCCTTATTTTAATTAAGTAAAGGTCACTGCGCTCCTAGGACTTTCTTTAAGCCAAAGCGTTAGTTAATAAACCTAGCTCATAAATGTAAATGCTCTTGTGTGTCCTCGTTATCCCTAGAAAAGAAAATAGGCAGGAAATGCGCTTTTATGGAATTGATCCCTTGGATAGACAAGCGTTGCTAAGAGAAACCTGGGTTTTTAGGAATTAGCTGACTTCTAGGATGGAGGGAGAGGGTTTGATTCCCCGGTATTCATAGAAAGAAATACTGTTGTTAAACCTCGGGCAAGATATGCCGCTTGGGCACCTTTAGCTTTATGCTGAACTCCTAGCTGACTATTGAAGTAGGAACTCAACTCTGATCTATATACGTACGAGAAAAGACTATATTCATTCCCGATTTCAACAAACCGATTTCAACAAAAGTCTGACTCCATATTATATACGCATACGCTATTTCATTGCCGAATTCAATAAGCTACCCAAGCAAAGAGAAACAAAACAAGGTTTAAAAACACTTGGGCATCTTGACCAAGGTGAGGACACACTTGGGATTATATTCCAAGGTATTCCCTACGCTTGGTCTCCAAACCAAGGACAAAACAACGATGGGATAACTCTATGAAATAGGGCATTCTTACTGAAGGAGGTACTTTATATCTCATAAAGAGGGTATAAAACTGCTATTAGGGACTGGGTGTTGGGCATCAACATGCCTTTCCTTCCTCTTCGTTTCACTCGAGTCATAAATACCTCTATTAGATAATCTGGGCGGGATCTAGGGAACCTTTCTTTCCTCTTGTTTTATCGCTTCTCTTTTTCCGAAGATATATATGCTCGAGTAACAGTGTACCTCTTCGTTTTAGTCGAGCTTAGGAAATCCTCTTCACTTCTAAGAGCCCGGCACTTTCCTCAATGTTTTACTCGAGATATGAATAACCTCTTCGCTTTAGCCCTTACAACATTAAATAAAGGTAACCTGCTTTCCTCTTCGTTATCACTCGAGCATATATATAACCTCTGGGAGAGCCCTTTGTTGGATCATTATCTATCTGCCTTGAAGGAGGAAGGTTGTTAGTAGGGTAGGGATACTTAGGTATGAAATCTTTGTCATCCAAAGCTAAAAAGCAAAGAGAAACCTTTAAACCATGGACTGTAGCCCTCTTACGAGCAAAGAAGGCTCTTACCTCTCCTTAACGTCGAGAAATAAATACCTCAAGACTACGTTTGAGTCACTTCGTCCCTCTTCCTTTTAGTCGAGTATGTTAAAATCCCTAGCGTTTTTCTCTTTAGTACGTAAAGTAGCTAGATAGATGCCCTACTTTGGGCGAGAAAGCTTGGACCTCCTATCGGGCTCACCAGGAACTAGCTAGCCACCCATTCCTTTCATTCCCCGTCGTAACTATTGATGCTTTCTCAAGTCTTTGTTTGGTTATAGCTGAGAATCCTTTGTTTGGTTATAGCTTCCCTAGCTGAGAATAAAGGAGTTTAGGAGGCATCCGCCCCAGACCTTTCTTTATCAAACCAAGCTCTATACCTGTTCGAGTCAGCCAGTGCCCAAAGGGAGAGGGACTTAGAAGCTATTTCTATAAGCATATTAGCTATTTCTATAACGAAGCAAGGTACCGGGCCGCCCTTCTTATTCTCTGTTGTTACCGGCTTCTTTAGAAGGAGCGTAAAGAGATTGGTACGGAGTATCCAGCATATAGCTTTGAGGGGTTTGAATCCTTAGCTTGATCGAGGTTAGGGTACCGGAAAAGCTTCTAGGGATCGAGGGAAGGATTCGCAATTCTGCTAGCTAGTTCGTTCAAACCACCTGTGCTTAGAGAGTCCCTTTTTTTATCCAACCTAGATGATTTCACGAGCATGTAGTAGATAGGATTGGTATCTGGCTAAGCACCTCTTCGTTTCACTCGAGTAACAGTGTACCTCAAAGTTAATCACTCTCGATATCCCTCCCTCAAGACTGCGCCTAACTTAATTAAAGGGACCTCCGGCCCTCTGCACTGCTAAGAGCCTTTCCTCCCTAAGGTTTCTCAACTACAACCATTTTTCCCTCTTCGTTTCACTTCTTATATAGATTTATATAGATAACCTCTTTCTTCGTTTCACCGGAAAGCAACCTGTGCTTAGAGAGTCCTCTTATCGACCTGTTCCATCCAATGCATTGAATTCTTTCTTTTGAGATCCGTTTTATCACTTAGGTATAGAATGGCGTTAGGAAGAGGTATTTATCGAACCTTTTTCGTTGTTAAGCGGATGGAAGGTAGAGCTTATAGGATTTCACTATTCTCTCCTGTTCGAGTCAGCCCTTTATTTGCTATTTGCTCGACCCATGGTTTTTCTTTCTTAAAGCGGAGGGATCTAACTTTCCAATCCCAAGCTAAGTCAAACCTCGGTCTCATAGAGCCCTAGTATTGCTGTGGTCTCCAAACGTATCCCCAAGCGTTAACCTTGGATCTAATGCGTAGCGTAGCTCGACTTAATATAATACAATAAGCTACCTTCTTGGTAAAGATGCCATGCCCTACCTAAAGCATCTTGTCTTGACTTTCAGCCGAGTAACTAGGTAGAGCTACCCTTTGCTTATTATTCACGATTGAGTTATATCCGGCAGGCTAACATCGTTCCTCATCACCCTCTTATAGAGAAAGAACTTCGCGCCCGGGACTATTGATGCTTTCTCAACTCAAGTGAGGTTTATCAACTATTTTATAAGAACCCTATTGCTATTGAACCCTTGGATTCTAGCTCGACGAAGTGCAGAGGGATAATCTTTTACCCAAATAAGACTATAAAGAAAGGACGTAAAGTAGCTACTTTCCTCACTTTAGCTTTGTTTGGGACTGAGGTATGAAAACTCAACTATAAGCTTTCTGTTGTTTCTGGGAATCGTACAAAGAGAAAGAGATCGAAGTGAAGAGGTAGGAACTCACTCAACGAAGTGAAGAGGTTCCCTAGGTCTCAAGTTCTTCTTGAGGGATAACTCTGAAGGTGTTTCCGGAAGCGGGGGCCTAGGTAGCTGCTATTAGCTAGCTTCCTATTGATGCTTTTCTCAATTGGGCGAAAGGTTTGATTAGGCTATATGATCTTTGCTTGCGGTTAGTGAGGAAAGGCCTAAGCTAAGAAAGGAATGGCAGGAATAAGGAATGGCAGGAAAGACATATGAGGATGGATTGACAAACCAACCCAGTAACTAGCCAGCCAAACCCAGGAACTGGCTTATGAGGATTCCACAACTATTCTTACTTACGAGAAAAGACGAGAGCCGAGAGGATTCTTGATGGAACAACTCGCTTACTTATAGCTTCATCAAATTCGGAAGCTCATCTAGGGTAGCATAGAGTCGTTGGTTACCCAAGCTAAGAGTCACCTTTAAATACGGAGGTTACCTTGGTTTCAATGCCGATTCCTCCTTATTCTATTCATTTCTTATCTTTGAGGGGGGAAGGGGCCTTTATTTAATTAAGTAAGGGTGACTTAGAAGAGGGTTTACTATCCTTTTCCAAGCCAAAGATTCCCGCACGTTGAGAAACAAACAAGCAAGGGTTCTAAAGACGTTAATAAACCTTGTAGGACAAAATGCCGATAAAGTCAAGACTGTTGATAAAACAAACCTCTCCTCTTCACTGCGTTCGAGTCATAAATACCTCTTCGTTTCACCCTTATTTAATGTTGTAAGGTAAGGGACCGTTGGCCCTCTGAACTTTGTTCGAGAAATAAATCCCAGCAGTCTATCAACTACTGTAATAAATCCCTCTCCAACAAGTCGAGCACTGGGTACCTCTTCGTGGAACTCGAGTAATAAATCATACCTCTTCACGGCAGCCTTACAACATTAAATATGGCCCTTTGGACGAATAGAAGATAAAGCGTAGGAATACCTGATAGGCTAGTTACCTTAGCTCCTGCTCCTAAGGAACCTGATAGGCTAGTTACCTTAGCTCCTGCTCCTAAGGAACCTGCTTTGCTCCTTCCTTCTCCAGCTCATAAATACAATCCGGAAAAAGAGCATAATTCAACATTACATGCATAATTCAACATTACATTCTGTTGTTTCTTTATTAGTGGTTTTTCTATTAGTGGTTTCCTAATCCTCAGACAAGGAACAACACTTGAAACAAAACAAACCTATTTCAACAAAAACTTACTGTTTGCTTGGGCTTTTTGAGTGGTTTTCCTTGCTTTACTAAATCTCAAGACAAAAGGCAAACAAGAGGTAACCGGATTCTTGGTAGCTTGAGGCTTTTAAAGAGTCAAACGAAGAGGGATTAATCACAAGTAGCTCTAGAGGGACTAACTGTATTTGGTGTCTGCTTACTCGAGTCACTATCTTCTCTAGGGTATCAACATGCCGAGGGAATTCATCCAAATACTGAACATTCAGTTGTTTCTTTGGTTTCGATAGCCTATTCTTGATTTCCCTTGCTTTCCTAAATTCCTATACCTTTCTTTGCTATTTGCGGGGAACGGAACAATCTTATGAGGATTATTAAACTAGCTTACGATCTGAAAGAGGGTTTGCTTGATGCTATATAGGGGCGGGTATCAATGCTATTAGGGACGGGAGAGGGTACCGACGGTATGAAGATAAATAATACTGAACAAGCCAAGGTAACGTCTAACGAACCAAGGCCCGAAGGCGCTAGGGCTGGCTCCATGAGACCAAGGTTTAACAACGCTTGGGGATACTGGGAATCTTTACCAAGGGATGGATGTAGTAGATTTCAAACCCTTTAGCTTACAGAGACCAAACCCAGGGTAACTCCTCTTCTAAGTCGAGCATATAACTAACCTCTCGCTTTCCTATCAAGCCAAGGGTCACTGCTAGCAACTTGAAACAATCTCAACCGAGGGGCTTACTTTGTTTACTAACCTTGGGACTTACTGTCTTTGGTCTTTCTATGATGCCGGGAGAAGTTGCAGATAAAGGACTATTCGATAATTCTTCTCTATTACGTAATTAGACTAGAGCAGTTTCTCTTAAAAGACTATATTACGAAAGACTATATTACGATTTTAAGTAGCAACAATCTCCCCATATCGCTACCAAACCGAGGGAATCTTTAGCTCTAGAGAGGGAAGTTTACTTGCCGGGAAGACAACCTATTCCTATTGGGGGCCGGGAAGACAGCTCAAAGAGGGAAGCCAGTAGCTCTAAGTTAGGGTATTGGTTGGATTAGAACCTTAGGAATGTTGATAAATAAGACTTAGGTTTACTTTCCTTTGAGAGTAGGGTTTGAAATCCAAGGTCTCTTCTGGTATAAATAACCTTTGTCTGGGAACTCCGTTTCTTGATAAACCTTGGTTTGGAGACCTCTCCTGTAAGTACAGTCGTTCGATAAATCCCTCTTCGTTATCACCCTTATTTAATGTTGTAAAGTAAAGGGCCCCTTCCTCCCTCAAGACTTCGTTTGAGACCCTTTGTCCCAAGCGTTTTCTAACCTTGGGCTTACAGACCTTGATAGCGCTTGGAAGGAATTGATACCGCTTTGCCTTGCTTGGCACCTTTGCTCCGATATGAGTTGATCGGGCCCTATAAGGCTAGTCTCCAGTTGGCTTGGTTCCCAGCTAACAAAGAAAGAATGTTTTGCTTACTTCGTTTTGTTTTCTTAGTGTGCAAGGCTTCTTGGATAATTGAGTAAGAGGATAACTACACAGACATACAAGCTCCTTTTAGTATAGCTCACTTTAGGTACTATAGCTCACTTGTTGTTCGTAGTGTGCAAGGCTTCTTGTATGATTGTTTTCTATTTCCTTTGGTTTACTAAACAAACTAACTGTCAAGCTCCGAGCACTATAGCTCACTTGTTTTTCTTAGGAGTCACTAGCTTAGGTAGGAGTCACTAGTTATTGTTTTTCTTAGGGTACAAGGATTGATTCTTGGGTAATAGTTTCATATTTCCTTGGGATAACTAAACAAACTAACAAGTTAACATTCGAATAGTACATGTTGCTTACTGTCCGACGTGTCTTACCCGATGCGGCTATAGGAAAGTAAGCTGGCTGACACCGGCTTGTGCTTTGTTGCTTGTGGCTTGTGCTTTGTTGCTTGTCTGAGGAGAATAGGAAACAGGAAACAATAGGGAGGAGCTACTAGAGGAGGGAGGAGGGTAGAGGGTAGAGGATATTGCAGCTAGGTAGCTAGTCTTAGGATTAGTAATAGGAAAGATAGGTTCTTCGTTCTCT
Source organism: Geranium brycei (assembly GCA_036897365.1). NCBI lineage: Eukaryota > Viridiplantae > Streptophyta > Magnoliopsida > Geraniales > Geraniaceae > Geranium > Geranium brycei. The sequence goes on from JAYMTP010000503.1 coordinate 6,781, forward strand.
AATCAGTCTTGTGTTCTCTGCGTTCTCTTAGGTAGTAGGTGTTGCTCGGTAGTAGGTGTTGCAGTGTTGCTCTGTTGAAGTGGTGCCAGTCGAGTAGGGTATAAGGTTAGGTATCGATCACGATCTGACTCTGTCTTTCCATACGCTTAAGGGACGCTCAGTGCACCTCCATTCAGCTAAGCAGCAAAGTAGGCAAATGGTAGTCTCTTTATTGGCAGTTTGTCTGATAGAGGCCCATCCCAGTCCCAGTATCCGCATTGGTTCCCAGAGATTCGAAAGAGAAGAAGGAGTATTATGTCTGTCAATCCAAGCTACTAGGTTCGGTGAAGAAAGACCTGTCTTGAAATATTGATCTGTCTCAGAACAAGCAGGGGTATATTATCTTCTATAGTACCAGATGTGTGTGATTAGATAGAAATAGAATGATTGAATCCCGAGGTGCTGCATACCTATTGACTTTATCTCCCGGATTGAGAGATTCTAGATGAGCTGGGTAAAGGAAGCAGAAACAGAAGACCACTTAAGGTAAGGCAATCCAGTCAGTCTGTAACAGGAAGGGATAAATAGCTCGCTAGTCGTCCAGTGGAGGGAATAGCTCGGACAAAAGGGAGAGGAAAGACTGATAAGGAGAGGAGAGGATATTCAAACAGGCTCTTAGGGAAGGTAAACCGGTAACATGAAAGCAATAAAGTAAGTCTGTTTATTCAGCTAGTAGCATGAATTCAGCTCCGGAGTTATCCGATGTTGTAAGCTAGGGGCCAGTCAGTTTAACAAGCTAAGGGCCAGACCTTTTCTTCAATGAGGGAAGACAACCGCATAAGACCAGAACCTTGTCAGTTGAACCGGGCAGGGGCTGACGGAACAGAATTCAACAAGCAACGGTACAGGCTTATTAATAGGGGGGGACTCAAGTACCCGGAAAGAAAAGAAAAGATAGGTGGAGTGGAGAACATAAGTGGAATTCCAAGGTATTGATTTCTAGGGCTTGCAGTTTAACAACTAAGGGTTTTGAATCCAAGGTTTTTATCAATAGGACACAGGGCTTTCGCTTTCGGACTTATTTATTCCATGACCAAATCCCAGTTAGCCGTTAGCCGAGTCTTTCTATCCTAAATTCTCAATGTTACATATCCCCTACCCCCCTATTCTGGAATTATTCTTTCAAACAAGTTATTAGAGCTGAAAGCAAGTGCAGAAGTGAATTACCTGTACTATTCAACCTTGCCCATCTTATCTTACTAGAAAGCGGAACTAGAATCCCATCTTACTAGAAAGCGGAACTAGAATCAAACAATCCATCCAATAGGTCTGCATCTTCGTCAGCTAACAACAAACTCAACTCCATCAAAACTATGAACCCTCCTGCAGACATATACTAATTAGGAAATGAACTACTAATGCTAACTAGGAAATCCCAATTGTTAGAACATTTGCTTTCGACCCGTACATTCATTTTATACACTGCTCCCTCCCACTATCCAATCCACATTCGACAAGATAAACATTCGATAGATACAAGGAAGACCTCGTGCACCATTCATTTGGGTCATCGATAGAACAGGCTGAGGGTTTGACCTTTTCCAAATCTACAAACATTAGATGATTCTGGACTAATACTAATGTCAGTCACCATAATCCCAGTGGACGCTTCTGAAGAGCTACTATTGGATACCGAAGGGGCCCCTCCTATAGAGAAGATAGAGAAGATTCAGAAAGGGAATCGTTGCTACATCGGCCAGCCGGTTGGATCACAGTTGGATCCGGGAAGTTGTCTCATGAGAAAAATGGGAGTGCAAATGCAACGTACGCTAATAAGGTCTTTCTGCTTCATCTTACGCTAAAAGGTCTTTCTGCTTCATCTAGAAACACGTGAAATACCAGACAGCAACTCCCCCCTTCCCCTACGACTTCTTCATCTTTCCCACCCATTCTCTCATATTATCTTTCAAGAAAAAAGGTGCTGTTATGAATCCAGTCGTGAAGGTCCCTCTCATCCAGACGAGATCCTCCATTCATTTCGCTGCTGTTGCCTTCCATTTCTTGGGGATTCATAGTATAAAGAGGGCTAACGGTAAAAGGGACCAGTCCTTATCAGTCACAAACTTGGACTGTTATTAAGTTTTGAATCTGAGCTATGAGGGGGGTGGGACTTCGGGTAGGGGAGCAATGGCAGCTGCTGGGTCGGGGTGAACAGGAGCGGGTAGGGCTAGGGTAAGGGGCCCAGCCTGTTAGTAAGCTATCCCTCAACACGTAGGTAATAAATCCCTCTTCGTTGCACCCTTACAACATTAAATAAAGGCAACTGGCATCCCGGAACTAAGTCACTCGAGTTCTTTCATCCCTCTTATAATAACTCGAGTAATACCTCTTCTATTCTAATAGATCTAAATAACCTGGTCAGCAACTAACTCCTAAAGACTGTTTTGACATCTGCTGAAAATGTACCAAAATCCGCTAAGACATGGCTACGTAGTAGAATGAAAAAGATGTAGATTAGAAAAAGAAGGGCATGATAATCCCATAGAAAAGGAAGGGCATGATAATCCCATTTTGTCATTATCTTTCCTAAATACTTTAAAAAGGAGCGAAATAGACAAATTGTAAAAACCAATAGGAAAAAGAAGAAAAGAAGATGTAGATGTAATTGGGAAGGAAACGACTTCAGATCCTAGAAAACGATAGAGAAAATGAGCCCACGTAGGGATGAGTTTACGATGAATTGTAGGGATGAGTAGCAAGGGATGTCGAATGGCAACGAAAGAGTTTCGATTAGATAGAAAGGGATGAGTTTCTTATGGCTTAGGATGAGTTTACGATTTTCTCTGATGAGTTTACGAGCAATAACAATCATTTATGGTATTTTGTTGATTCTTTGACTGCTCTGCTTCCCCTTCTTTTCTTTGACTGCTCTGCTTCCCGACTTTTTATTCTTTTTTCGGATAAGAAACTAATAGAAGAACATAACTATAAGGCTATTTGACCCACTACGGTCGTGACAGGTTGACCATTCAACTAGGGATCCGCTCCCAAAGCAGGTGACCAACTGAACTGGATCAGGTATTGGACGCTAGAGCCAATGTTCTACACACAGAAGCGCCAAAGAGCTGCGCAAAAGACAAATAGAAAGCTTCGGAGACCAAGAAATCCCTTCCCGCAGGTGGGTAAACTCTGACTATTCTATGAAAAGAGAGAGCTCTAACTGCAGATTCCTAACCATCTAGAGTGAAGAAGGAGCCTACTAGTAAGAGAAATCAATACGAAATCGAAATAAGAGATAAGAGATCTTGCGTACCTCTTCGTTAGTTATCACTCGAGATATAAAAAACCTCTTCGCTATGCTATGCCCTTACTTAATTAAATAGGGAAAGGTTTACCTCTTCGCTATGCTCGAGAAAGGTTTACCTCACAAAGAAGAACTCGATAAAGAAAGAAATACCTCTTCGCTATACGCTCGAGTCACTTCGTACCTCTTCTAGAGAATTGGCTCTACCGTAAGGTGGAGGTTTTACTCGAGAACTGCGTACCTCTCATCCCAGCCAGGTAAAGTAGGCAGGACCCAAAGAAGAGATAAGACAAAGAGCTCTTTCCCAACTTTAGTAAGAAGAGAAGGGGGCTAAACCTATAGCAATCAATATAAGTCAATGAAATGGCAATCTAGTTATTTTACCTACACCTACCCAGGAACAACGAGCAGTTCCAACTTCGTCCCATAAGTTATCGCCACTCATCAATGATATTTCCGATCCGAGGGGATTTCTTACTCGAGCATATAGTGAAGAGGGGATGGAACAACTCTCTGAAAGCTGAAAGAGGGGATGGAGCAAGGAGTTAGTCAATTGAATGATATGTAGAGCTCCTTCTATTCCAATGCTAAATAAAGAAGAGAGAGTCCACTCAGGGGCATCTGACTATGAAAAAGGGTCAAAAGACCGGCCTTACTTAATTAAATAAGGGTGCCTGGCGAAGACGGAGATTTTCCAGTTCTTTTTATCATATTGAAACATTCTCTCTTCAATGTTCATGTGTGGGAAGTGTAACATTGTTCTTTTCTGTTAATGTACGTAGGTGTGAAAGAACCTCTTACAGTGCTTTTTCGGGTAAATGACACAACATCAACATCTGTAATAGAGGGGTCTAGCTTTGAAGCTGCCTATCGATGAAAGGCAGGAAAAAAGCCATTGTATCTAGTAAGTTTCCAACAATGAAATATCTAAGGCTATCAGTTTTAGAAAATGGAAAGGGAGATAAAATCCTAACTAAATCATAACACAAGCTACCCATTCATATTAGTCGAGTCGATCCGATTCGTTCTTATCTATAGATAACGCAAGAGAGGCACTTATGACTTCGCGGATGGAGAGGGATTCGAACCCCCAGTATTCATATAAATACTCAACTTTATGAAAGAACTTCTTATTACAATAAAACTTAGCAGCTGTAAAATTTATAGGTATAATCATGACACCAAAATATGTGAAAGCACTATATATTTTTGTGAAATCTACATTTGTCATCTTTTTCATCTAAGAATTCAGTTATTTATACAAATTGTCATTCAACATATGTGATTAGGGGTGTTCATCGGGTCGGGTTAGGTAGACCCGACTGGTTTTGGACCCAAATTGGCCTATGTCGGGTCCAATAAATCATACCCAAGACTCGACTCAACTTTAGTGGTCGGGTACAACCCAACACACTCGATAACCCCCAATTTCAAACCCTGAGTCCCCAAATTTAACCCCAATTTCAAACCCAAAAATTTCATAAATGAAAATGATAATCAGAAACCTCAAAATTTTAAATCCAATGAATTGAAACAAATAAATCTATAACAAAATTGAAAGAAGAGAGAAAGGATTCTGACATAGAACTCAGCATGCAAGTGCCTAAATTATAAAATCAAAACAAATAATCATAAAAACTAAGATAATCATACCAAACCTTGCCCATGAGAGAGATCTTGCGATGCAATGGACTGATTCTTATGGTGTAACGGATAACTCTTTTGTAAGGTGGCGGTTGCGGCAGAGATTAGGGAGATAGGAGGGATTTGAGAAATCGAAAGAGGGAAGAGAGAAATAAAAAAAGGAAAGAGAGAATAGATGAGGCTTGATTTGGAGTAGAGGAGGCTTCTCTCGCTCCTCATTGCAGCTTGGCGACGGTAGGGTTTTGGGAGGTGGTAAAGAGATGGATCTGAGAGACGCGACTCAGTGAATACATTGAAGAGAGAGAATAATATTTTTATATCAAGTTGGGGTTTTAGTGGGAAACAGATGAAACTCTCACAAAGTCCCACATCGGAAACAGATGAAACTAATGATCAGCTCAAGTGATTGGGATGTGCTTCGATGTTCAACGTTGGGCTGAGCTTGTATTGGGCTGAGTGTCTGAGTGGGATAAAAGGACTAGCCCATTTTGTTAGTCGGGGGTTGGGTGAGTCGGACGATTAAGTGGTTTTATAAATGTCACCCAAGGCCCGACTCACATAATGTCGGGTTGGGTCGATCAACCCATTCCCCACATGATTTTATCGGATCTCAGGTAAATCGGGTTCAAGTTAGAAAATGAACACCCGTATATGTAATTGAAGGCACACTATCGAATAATAATATCTTATTTTCTAAAAAAAATACATAACAAAAATGAAATCTCTAGTTTCTTTTCAAAAAAACAATTAATTAGTGAGTGAAGCTATAAATTAGGGCATTAGCCCCCCTAATAATTCTCTTTCTGTGCGGTGGAAACAAAAACATTTATTAAATAGTCAACAAGTCTGAGCATCTCCTCCTACCTTCGTCGTCACATGCAATAACTAAATGCAGAGCAAAAACAGAACCAAAAATAAAGTACAACAAACAAATAAACACGTGAATTGAAAGAAATATTGAAAAGGTCCAAAGTCATAAAAAATATATTAAATACGAAATTTCCAAAAACACGACTCGCGCGTGTCACGATTCCGAGTCCAACCGGGACTGAGTCAGCGACCCGAGTCGCAGAGCTTCGCAATAAAGCTTCCGTGCGAGTCCCCATTTTTTCTCTACAAAATCCAAAAACCGATTCTCTCTCTCTCACTCACACGAACCTCGTGATTTTTGTTGCTCTCTCAGAACCGCCATTACCGATCTCTGCTCCCCAATCTCTCGCTCGATTCTCGATTCGTAGCTCAGCGAAGTTGGAGATCGAACTCGACGATGTCTAGAGCAGCGGTGGAGCTCGATTTCTTCGGCTTGGAGAAGGCCAGCTCCAACGAAGCCAATGCCTCCAAATCTCAGTTCCAGAAATTCCTCCATCGCCGCAGGAGCTTCCGAGGTTCGTTTCGCGTTTCGCATCTCTCGCTCTGTGTTGTTGTTTTTGTGATTTGTGTTTGATGAATTTTGATCTGTTGTTCACAGACATTCATGGATCCATCTCGAAGATCGATCCTCAACTGCTCAAGACCGTGATAGAATCTGGCTCTGTGAGCCAGAACCAGAACCGAAGCGCTTCGCCGGAGTTGGCCGTGAAATCGGCTCCTGTTCCTCCTCTTCCGGTCTACAATCCTGCTCCGAAGCCTGAAATCGCCGAAATCTCGGCCGATTCGGCTCCTCTGACCATTTTCTACAACGGAGTCGTCACTGTCTACGACATCCCTCGCGATAAGGCCCGTTAACTCAAAATCATCTGAAAATTTCAATTTCTTCCGAAAATTAAATGATAAGCTAAATCGTTCTGGAAAATGGAAATTTCTGTGTTCAGGCGGAGAGCATTCTGAAGCTCGCCGTGGAAGTAGGAGGAAAATCCACAGAACCGGCGGATCCGAAAGTCGCAGCTCCTTCAACCGGCCAAAAGCAGCTTCTGGATACTCTCAACAATGGAGGTTTGTGCACTAATGAAATAAATAATAATTTCAGAATTATTTTCCGCTCTAGCTTGAAATTACTCACAGTAACAACACAAAAACGCAGTTTCCTGATAAAATCAACGTTTTATGTGAACCGCAGATCTGCCGATTTTTCGGAAGAAGTCGCTACAGAGATTTCTGGAGAAGCGCCGAGAAAGGTAATAATATAATCTTTATCAAAATATTACAGCGTGTTTAATTTATTCAATAAATGAATTTGAATTCTATAAATCAGTATATCAAAACAAAATGAAGAATATTTCATTATTTGATTTGATGAGGAACAGGAAATTAAATTAATTTATTTTGATAGAATCAAGAACAATAGGTCGCCGTCTCTATATTAAGCACGTGGGAAAACGAGGAAGGAACCAGAGGGAGAGAGAGTAGAATAAGGTGGGAGTGTTTTTTGTTTTTATTTTGCCTTGTTTGGTGGGGTTGGTACCGACCCTTGTCGACTTCATATTCTGTTTCTTGAATTGACCCACGAGAAATGGAAAGATCAAGTAGCACCATCACGCGGTTTTGAAATATTACCCAAAACGGCACAAAACTATTGCAATTCTCGGAAGGTCTTTATTGCACAAGATAACCCCAATTGTCCTTTCGTGTCAGGCACACGTACCCTACACTCTTGAAACTATCCATCCCAAGTGTTCATGTTCCCACCCATGATGCCCATCAATTCTAGTGTTAAGGAAAATAATTTAATAGAGCCCACCGCTCTTATTTGGTTGGTTAAGATGAAGCATATAGTCTTTTGTGAATTATAGTTCAATTTTTGGTGGGTCACTTAAGGTAAAATATGTTTTCTCAAAATGGGGCAGTGTGGGTTTTTCTAGGGGCAGGTCAAGGTATCCCTTCCGGCCTCGTCTTGATATATTAAAGGAATATAGTTTAACTAAAATAAAATGTTTTCAAATAAATATTTATCGTATTAAACATTTTGGGGGCGGGAAACGAGATTCTATATACCCATCAAGAGCAAGGGCAGGGCATGGAGGAAATGATGGGGGGCGGAGATATTTTTCTCTAAATTAGATAGGATAAAAATCTCCAAAGCCGACAAATACGGGATGGGGCAGGTGGTAGGATTATTAAACTTGTTCTAAACACACTTTGTTACTATCCTATAGATGATAGAGAATAACTTTCAAACACTACACAGACTTGGGGTATTCAGTAGGATAGATTATGAAAATCACTATAACCGTGCCAAATCCTCTTGGATGGCCGCACTTCTTAACTTAGGGTGGAGTAATTTGTATGATGATGTTAAATTTACGCAAACAAATGATCATAGTGTTTCATTAAATGAGCTCTAGTAGTTACATTACTGAGTCAAATTTGATGTATGTGTGCAGGTTGACTTTTGCCTCCCCATACGCATCACCTCTCTGAAAGGCTCCATCGGACATGATCATGAATCTTAATTTGTGTTTGATTTTCTAGTAATATGAAAATAGAGAAGGTCTTAGAAGACCACGTTTCAGAAATTGTCAGTGGGAGGGTCTCTTTCCGCGCGGTTTCTCATAATCTTTCTTTTTTTCGTGGTCTTGTTTGTGGACATTCTTCTATGTAAAATGCTGACTCACACATCTATCTATCTATTAAATCCTAATTTTCTTATTTCAGCATGTGTGTGTTTCTCATTGTTTATGGTATTTGTCTTGTTTGTCGGCTTTTAGATCCAAAGGGGTCAATTATTGGGAGATAGCTATGGAGTCGTTTATTATAAACGCGTGAATGGGTGATATAGTTTAAAAAAGCTTGACCTGCTTGCGTTTGGCTTGTTGTTTGGTGACCCACCCATTTAAATCTCTCTAGGTTAGATTTTATAATAAACGTGGGATTATTATACACATGTGATTAATTTAAAATACCATTCAATGAAACAGAGGTAGATGTATGATTGAGTTTTTTTCATAATTGAACCGACTAATATAATATCCACCGAAAAAAGTATAATTTTTATAGAGGGAGGGGAGCATTACGAAACAAAAATACATTTTTAAACAAAAATGAAAAACAATGTGCTAAGTAACAGAGGTTCATGAATCATGCAAGGTTAGGGTTTGAATCATATAGATATGAATTCAATATTTAAAAAATCAGCCAAGTCAGTGATTTAGACAACTAATAATAATTTAGGAAATAAAATAAAAATAATTTATACAGTACTTAAAAAAATATATTGAAAATTAACTTTTGTATAACATAATTTATATGTTATTAATTTATTTAATAAAATTTTGAATTATTCATAATTAACTACTTCCCTATTAAGGCTCAGAAGCTATGTCGGCTCATCTAGTGTCTACCGACTTCAAAACCAAAGCTGAACTGTTGGGAAATTCAGTTCGATTAGTCTCACGTGAAAGATTTGCAAGAAATTTTTGAGGCTTATGAAATGTTACTTTCATTTTGGACTAAAATTGTTAGGAAATAACATTTCGACCCATCAAAAATAGGCCCAACCAAGCTGTTTGTTGTAATAACACAAAGGCCTTCGCAAGGTTGTCAATGAAGAAACCGCATAACCTTAAACGTAAACTAAATAATAGGCCCATAATTACAAGACCCACAGCTCATGTACAACTGAATGAAATGGTGAAATCATATAAACTATAATTAAAATAGGTTGGTCCGATTATTTGATTATTATACATACTTGAGAACCAGATTCGGTTAAAATGACAATTTTTTTTTAATCTGTTTGGCTGTTTGCTGATACAGAATTTTTAATTAAAGTCCAACTCAATTTTAAATTAAAATTTTATTTTATTTAAAAATTGAAGTTGATTGATTCATAAATCAACATATTATTTAAATTAATTTCTTAAATCCCATCTTTTCTGTAGCACTGCTAAATCAGCATAAACTATTTCTGAGTATATTGTTCTTAATTCAGCTTAAACAAGAGAACAACATGAAGAACTAATCAATAAACAAGGTAATGACATTGAAAAAGAGAAGAAATGGGATTGAATTGAGCATCAGTTTTAAAAAGCTCGATTTATGAAGCCTCATGGAAAATCAGCCATAAACACGTTGACTGTTTCATCATCTGCTCAATACCCATAAAAAATTGACCCCCAGATTTCGAAATTTTGATTCAAAGCCAGGATAAAAATGTAAACTTTGGAACCATTTCTTCGAGAGACTGTTTCTGACATGGGGCTCGCACTCTTTTTATAGGCTTTTCCGATACAGCCTTCAGAAACCCTAATCTCAAACGACGTCGTTGCATGGAACTCCTTCGAAACGCACCGTTTTGACAGTCTCCTTGCGATCTTCTTCTTCTGTTTAGAGGAAGCTCAGACTCAGAGTTGACTTTCTTGGTTATGGCTCGACTCTGTATCCTGAGCTGCGTCGCCGGTGGCGAAGTGGGTCTTCACCTTGAAATCGGTAATTTTTGGGATTTGTTTTTGTTTTTGTGTTCTTCTGAATTTTGTGTGTGAAAACTGTAATTGTGTATGATGCTCGGAAACTGTTTGATGAAATGCTTGAAAGAATTATTATGTTTGTTCATTGTAAAGCGGTGATTTCATGTGTTTGTTTGGTTTTTGTATTCTTCTGAATTTTGTATGTGAAAACTGAAATTGCCTATGATGCTTGGAACCTGTTTGATGAAATGCCTGAAAGAAATATATTTTCTGTTTGTTGTGTTTGTTCTGGGCAATGCATTTTGGAGGAGCTTGATTGTTCTGCGTTTTTCACTGTTTTGAGCTTGTTTGTGTGTATGAATTTGGGAAATTGGGTGGGAACATGCATGCCTTTATCTGTAATCCTATTGTTGGCATTGCTCTTAAGGGTTCCTATTTTGTTTGCTGGATTGTTTGATAGTGCTAGTCAAGTGTTCCATTGATTGCTGAATTTTTGGACTGTGATGTTGGTTTGATATACTGATAGTATTTGTTTTAAATAGATGTTTGAATATTCTCCTCTATGAGGATGGTTGGATACTACCAGCCTCAATTTTTTTCGAAAGCTAGTGGTGATGTTAAATGGGTGTTTGTTTCATGCGATACCTTAGAATTTCCTGATTGTGCCATATGCCGAGAGTGAAGAGCCTGTGGAGATGCTTGTCACTGAGGAATGGTTTTATCCTGTCTTTTTAGCATCCGTGGAGAGCCATGAATAATTAACAAACCATTCCTTTACTGCCAATTCTACGAGTCAACGACAAGGATGTAGTCGTAGAAAATGCTTTGGCATACGTAACTCGTGAAACTATGGAGTTCATGATTATGGCCACATAGGTGAAGAGCATACAGAGTTTATTCCTTTCAGGTAATTTCCGTGAACTCCATAGCGGCTAAATGTTGCTGTGACTACCTTCTTCATTATGAGCTGCAAGTTTCTTTACTTGAAGTATTTTATGTACTGGTTTATCATGATAACCTAGTTGCTTAAAAGAAAAAAAATATCGGGCATTTTGTTTGAGTATCTCAGCATTTTGGTTACAAGAACCATCTTTACAAAATCATCCTGCTTCCTGATCTTTTAGTTCAAGGATCAGTGAGTAATTATAAGTTTCTTTAGTTTTGTATTACCTTGTAAATCTTCTTGCACTTGAGTGAACCGCGACACTTTTCATTACTTGGCGAGTGTACTGATCTCTTAGATTGATCCCTGTAATAATAAATCTAACATTTTATAAAGAAACTCAATTTGGATTATGTACTTCAGTATAATTTAGTCAACTGCACTCCACTATCTACAACAATGACATTCAGTTTAGGTGTTCATCACACGAAAGCAATATGAAAATTAGCCTTACTCGGGGTGAAAAGCTCAGAGATTTGACCGACTACTCTGTGCTATATTGCAATCTAAGGTCTATTTATAACTACTCAAAATGACTATATGTCATAGAGTTGATTCAAGTAGATTTATCGTGATTTTTGAGAACCAATACTATCTAGTACATAATGTTTGCATTTGCTTGTTAATTTATGAGGTTAAAATGTGTTCCAAAGTTTTGAGACTGCACATATTCTGTAAACACTATTGCAAAAATCAAAATTTGATACACAACAGTATCAGTTCTAAATGTTCACTTCTTGCAGCTGTGCAACCAACATGATAAAGTTGTCATTCCTCTGCAATGTATATTGCAGTATGAAGTGTACTAAGTACTATGATAGAAGGTATGTCCGAATAGTTGCTGTTTTACATGAAATGTTTATCTCTTCATTGGAGTTATAAATCTTCATTTCATTTTATTGGTTTTTTGTGGCCTTAGCTGGTAGAATTTGTTCAATCTTAGGCTGGTCTATCATATTTGAGTGCACTCATATTTTTATATTTCTGATTTCGCATATAACTTAATAGAGCTTCGTTTGGTGGAATCAAATGATTTTTCGGTCTTACTTTTTTCTTTCTTTCTAGAATCGCTAATTCCCTTCCTAACAATCTGAGAGAGTTGGTCTAGTTACTGGTATGTCAATCTCCCACTACCTTGTAGTGAAGGAGCTGATATGACTTGTAATTCACTGTGTAATTGTCTGCTTTATGTCAGGAAAATTTATAAATCACAAGGAATTCAAATAAGTAGGCGGCTGATCATATACTTCTGTATTGGTCCGTAGTGGCTCTAATTTAGTGCGCTAAACACACATGTCATCATATTGCTCCATTAGAAAGTATCGTGCATTGACATTGTCACTAGATGGCACTTCCAGATAATTATATCACTCTACCAAATTTTTAGTATCATTAGCTTTTTTACTTTCACAATCTCTTCTTATATTCAGAATTATGCCGTGGATGATAGTGGGTCGACAAAAGTCACAATTGCTAAGATGATTAGTCTTGTTGGTGCATGTGTATTGCTTGCTGGTGATATGACCAGTTGTTGGCTAATGGTCCTGCTCCATTTTCCTTTTAATTTCTACCCGTTCCATGTCCAACCGGACTTTTGGTCATCTAAATCTTGATCCAATTCTGCCCCTTATTTGTGCGCTACAATAAATTATATGTTTCAATGTTCCTTCCCAGATATTAGACTCTTGTGGTCAATGATGCTTCTTCTCATAACCTTTATTTGGTGAACATCTACATGTAGGTTTTCCTCCACCATCTATCCATTGAACTGAAATAATACTTTTAAAATAAATTAACATTTAAGATGCAAACAACTCATTGCAAAACAAACCATGCTCAAAACTTACTTTTCGACTTATGGTGATTCTTGATCACAATATATCCGCATATCTCTCGTGTCCATGTCTTTGGTTGTTGTTGTTTAACTTCCAAGGAGATGTTTGATAACTATTTTCCACAACTGTTTGCTTCGACTTTATGAAGTTTTATCTTTAAGAAAGCTGCAGTTCATCTTTAATACCAGAGTACCCTGTCAATGGTTATGTAACTTGTGTACATTTCATAATTGAATAGACCAACCAACCATAGCTCACTTGTTACTCCATTACTGCCACTATCACCTAGTTTATATCAACTATATCAATCTGCATTGAATTAGTCCTTGACTTCATCTTTTTTTATCGGATGGAGCATTGAAGTGGCGTAGAAGTAGAAGCTTGATTAAGATTTTAGTCTGTCCTGAAATAGACTGGTTGCATACTATGATAGGCGATGTTATTTAACCAAACATTTCATCATCCAAACCTGCCTCTTTGGGAAAAATTTTAAACGATAAAAGTAGGAACCTATCCCTGTTACGTCAATTACTTGATAGTCACTTCTGTTTGCTTCAGAAATGAGCAACACCAAACACAAACACACATCTGGCTGGCTGGTCCTAATTAATGTTGTGCACAAGTCTTGAAATGTGACCTATGTGAGATTTGAGTACGAAAAAATGTTTGTAATTTGTAGCACACATAAACCATATTCGGGTAGGAATGTTTTTGAATCAGCAATTATTGGAACCAGCGATGTCATGCTTATTGCAGGAAGTCCTTGTCACTTCACCCAAATCCATTGGTTTCTTGGTTGGTTTGTCGATTTCAGTTATGGCCGTCGAATCCATTTTCCTTTCCCTCATATTTTCACAAACATTGTCATATTGGTTTCATGTTCTGATGATTGTTTTGTTTCAGGTTTCCATGAAGACAAATATGCCGTGTTCTTGTTATGGAGAAAGTTTTGTAGTCATTGGCATGTTGAGGTTGAGAAAGAAGATTCAATTGACTGTTACAGTTTGTTCATGATGTAATGTAAGCTTTGACAGTGAGTGAAGTTTTGGAGTCAACAAAACTGGGTTTTGTGTTTGGATTTGGGTAATTATTAGAGGATAGATAATATTACTTACTTGAAAGGTGTATGTTGCCCCCAAGTGTGTCAATTGGCAAAAAATTTATTGATCCATAACCAGATATATGATAATGATATCACTGTAACATGATTTTACTCATGATTGATTCAGATATATACATTTGTTCATGGTCAAAGTTATGGGTAAATTTGATGCTTTTGGACCATTGATTTCAGTAACATGAATGTCCATGCATGTCATTGGGGTTGTATGTCATCAAGTATGATTGAGATCTATATGTATACATCCCTCATTTTATAATGATACTAAGGAAATAAATAATCTATTTTTTCAATCATTTTGAGCCAATTATAAAATCAACAAACTTAATATAATTTTTAAAAATCTCTGTATAAATATTGAGGCATTAAAATAATTTACAGTAGTTACATAACTAATTTTAAAGTTTACCATGCCAATATGGTTAGATAACATGAAATTACTCAAACAATAATTATTTAATGTATTATACAAAAACACTTTATTCTAAAAAAAGAAGAAGACAATTTAGTAAAATAAAATGAACAATTCTGTTTTCCTTAATAGTTATGTAGAAAAAATTTATGTTTCAAGTTAATTCTATAAATAATAAAACATATCTTCAAATTGACAAGTAATAATTAATTAGTTAATATATGTATACTAAGAATATAATGAGGGTGAATTAATTAGAGTTTGTGACCACCATATTTCCTTAAATGGAAGAAAATGAAAGTTAAAAAGTAGACGAGACGTCGACGTGACTCAACCATGACACCTCCAGTTGGTCCCACGAGAGATGAGGTTTAGTTCAAACAAGTGACAATTGATTAATTAAGGTATAATCATAGTAATAAGGATTAGTGAAGAAAAAGGAGAGGGTAGGTGTGGGTCCCACCCAGAGAGCCCCCCATGAACATCGGGTTTGCACGCGCAGTCAGAGAGAGTGGGCCCCACACCTCCATGCAGCTTCAGCGCGTGGAATTTTACGCCCCTTCTTGTCGGGAATTTCGAGATTCTTACCTGCTTGCTATCGTGAGCCCCCACCTCACATCCTCTCTATCATGCGCCCCTCCTCCTCCTCCTCTCCTATCCTCACCGGTCACCCCGCCCCGGCTACCGGCTACAAACCTAAATCATTGTATCATAGTCCTAAAATGCTAGTTTTTTTTAAGTAATTGTGAGTTCTAATATGCAAACAAGTATTTCAATGAAAATCATTGAAGATATGAGAGCTACAAGAACTAATATGAGGGCGCCATGTAGTAGGGGAGCTGGGTACCATGCTGTAACTTGAAAGTGAACCCTGTTGGGGGTAGTGTAACGAGGGAGCAGTAAAATTGGAAAACTAATATCTTTTTTCGGTGAATGCGTCACGTGCCCGTCACTGTCAGCTCATCGTGCGCGTTACGTGTCCTCTCCACACTGGTTCTCACGAGATGTGGATGTTCTCACTGACTTTCTCCTCATAATATGCATATATACTTCCATGTGTGTTTTTCTTGTGTAAGCCATGGATCTCCCCAACTATAAATTGTACTTTCCCTATGTTATAATTTTACCTGTCGATAATAAACTAATTAAGAAGAGTGAGTTTGACGGTAAAGATATCATCATTTATAGTAAATTTAACTGATTTCAGGTTATCTATACACGCATAAGACTGAATATTCATTTATAATTATGGGACCAATTCGTAAAATCACGAATCAAGTCAATAGTGTCCGAGGGGATTTGGTTCAATGAATTGGTTACAATTTCGGTCTAATTATAAAATGCTCACCATGTCTATTATTTTACCTTTATTTATTTATTTTCATTGTTCTTTAAAAATAATAAAGGACATGAATTGGTGAATGATCATTTTTGTTGTTTTGTGTATGGTTTCTCGAAAACAAGCACAACATCAATGGTGTAATGTAGTAGTGTAGTCTACACCAACTTTTATCAACCCATTTTTGTACTAATAATTATATTATTAACCTAAGATTTCATGTGTTTTCGCCTGAAATATAATAATAGATATATGTGCCTAGGAATAGGATGGTCCAAGTAAATAATTCACACCCAATGAAAGTCCAAATGATTATATCATATGTGTTTAATTGTGTATATAATTGGACCTATTAATTATGTACCCTATCATTTCATGCCGCATGCATGCATATATACATACCATTGCTAATTAGTATATACCCAAATTTCGAGAGAGAATCAAACTAAAATGTTTGTCTAGCTTATATTTTCTCTATCAAGCCTATTGTCTAAGTAATGCTATATATGATTTATGAAATTGGATCGAATTGGTTTAGAAATATTAATTTCTGAAATCGAATCAATTGATTTAGAATTAGATGATCTGATTTTTATAGTTTTCGAATTGAAGAACGATACCCGTAATCAATATATTTAATTTTCAATATAGCAAGACTTATCAATGAGGAATTGAACAAGTTTTTCTTTTGCACTGTTTATAATTGTAAGGTCGAAATTTCGATTTCACTCAAAAAAATAGATATGGTTTTACGAGTAAATATGATTTGATGTAATTTAGAAAAATATTATATACATGACTGTTTCATCTCAAAAGATTAGTCTATCAAAATTTTAGTACAATGTATGTATAAATTCTTATTTTACACCATATATATAGGACATTAAAATTTTAACCGACATCATCACATGAAACCGTATATGATATGTACGTAGTCGGTTGAGTCCAATGAAAGCAACATGAGATTTAAGGAATAGGAAGAAAACAAAGGGTTTGTTTGCCTTCCAAGTCCACTCACCATTAGTATCCATTTACTATCTTTTTCTCTGCTAATTTCATTACCGCTAAAACGTATATAAAAGAAGTTAAAATCTAATCAATTTAAAATATTTAAAGATATTTAAATTCAACATTACATTAAAATTTAATATATAAATATTGACACGTTATAAAACAAGTGATTCAATAAAATTTAGAATCGTAATTTTAACGGTGATTGCAGAATTTAAATGTGAATTACATTGAACAATTTAAATTAGTACACTATTGGGGTTTTTTTATATACAATAATATGAAGTAATGATGTAAAGCAAGAAAGTTGTAGGACATAGTAATTAGAGGACGACCTAAATAACTAGTGTTCCTCTCAATTTCGTGTAACATATTTCTAATTAGAACCAAACCCTAACACAACCAAACCGACCAAACTAGTAATTAAATCTCGAAAAGAATGAGGAATATGAAAAAATAAATGGAAATGGAAATGGCAATGATGAGGTTTGTGGGTGATGATGTGAGTGGGAAGCAGTCAAGGAATAGAAAAGAATGGAATATATTGGTTTCTGTGACCATGCAATTCCAATTTTATTTATTACCAAATAGCCAATTCCTTAATTAACTAAAAAACTCATGTGCATGTTTCTGTTTCCACTGTCCTTTGGTTAATTTATTAATTATGGAATATTTGTAAATTCCTATGCAATGTGTGTGTTGTGTTTGTGTCGTGCTTTGGTCGAAGCAAACAAGCGTGCCCTGCAGCTGCAGCAAGCTATCACTCTTCTCTTACACTTATTTCCTTTTCAAATATATTTCTAATACAAATTGCTATATGTAGTTGTTTAGAAATATGAAATATTTCTATTGGTTTAAGTTATGGATACCAAATATGTCACGTGGGTTTTGTTTTGTATGTCATAGATGGATGGCTCGAACACAAAATTATAATTGGTCATTCAACTACTAAATTTAACTTTTAGTTAATTGATATTTTAATATGATATCAGATTCGAACTCTAGGACATGACATATTTGAGATATGTTTAGTGATCTCATCATCTACCTCATAGGATTGAGAATATTGTGTTCTCGTCAGGTTAGAGACTATTTTACTATTTTTATAGGATGTCTTTGAGGCGGGTTTGGAACTAGTTCAATGATCGATGTTCTCTAACCTGTCAGATTGAAAATAACGAGTCACCATCTAATTCGAAGGTTTTTGACATCCTTAATTGCATTAAGAAATGGTCAAAAGACTGACATAACAATGATGTGCGGGAATGAAAAGTCCACAAAATGTAAACTTCTTTTTATGGAGAATAACGTACATATATATAGCCGCAGTATTACAGAAGATGTAAGTGTTATATGAACCAACTACTAATATTATGTAGTTCGTTCGGACGCATGGTGATGGGTGAAAACCTTAATTTTCTTTTATCAAATAATAAAGATATTTACGTTTTTGATGGAGCGATTAAATTAATTGTTGAAATATGCATTGAATGATTATGAATTCATTCGTAATTACAATATGGCTTCAATTTCATAATTGTTAGAATATGTCTTGAATTAGCTTGAACTCACTCTGATCTAGAGTTTCAAGCAAACAGTTTCCCCCAAAATTATTTACACAAAGGCTTCATGTTTACCCTTTTCATTGGAACTTGAGGCTAAATGTTACAAATGTAAAAAAATATATAAGAATACATTTAGTTACAAAGAATAAAAACAAACCCTAAATATTAAATATATGTTATGTAACTGTAATACTTTGGGCCAATAGATCAATATTATTTGAACAATAAATACAAATGTAATTACCCATTCGATTACTTGATGATTATGTATTGTAATATCCTCAATAAACTATCTTCTACTCTGTTTATGAGACCGATATATTATCATTGAATAACATAAATTTATATGTTCATACTTAATCAAAGTCGATTTCCATAGATAATTTTGTACCATTTGAAACAAAGACATGGGAAAGAGGGACAAAAAAAGAGTTGGGATGAGATGAGATGGGATAGGAGAGGAGAGGTGGGTGTGGATCGAGGTCGATGATGATGGAGAATATTCCGAATTTATATTGCATAAAAATGGAGACACATGCATTTACAAATACACTTGCAATGTGATGCACAAATACATATAATCCAAAAGGTGTAGAAAAGTTTGGTTCCTTTTCATCTTCTTTGGAATCATCACCTCATGGTCATGGCCACCAGTAAGTACCACTATCTAGCTACCCTTCACCTATATATATACTTCATATTTATTTGTACTTTCTCTTTCTCTGTATCTATATGTGTGTACACTTGAATACTATAGAAAAAAAGCATATGCATGCCATGCCAAAACTTGAAATACAACACAAAACATAATGGCATCTATCCATTATCTTCCCTTCTCACATTTTCAAGTACTTTCTTGTTATGGCCACACACAACACATTACAAGTCCCCTTCCCCCACCAAACTAGGGATGATAAAAAAATTTTTTTGAATAAGACGGAAATTCAATATTGTTGATTCGACAGATACATAAGGAGATTACAGAATCTGTCTCAGATGTTTTGTTATCACTTATGTAAAATGACAAAATATTTTTATTTTAATGATGATTGTATATTCCCGATCGGGCGGAACGATAACAAATAACGAAATCACAAAATCTCATTTGAATCTCTTTCGTCACCATTTTCTTAAAAAGACAAAATATTATGAATCTCATGATAACTATATATCTCAATCCCGCGAGATGGAACTATAATCACAAAATCCATTACAAATATACTTCATTGTAAATGGCCAGTTTAGATTGAAGGTTCGGTTTGCCAAAGTGCAATTGGTGACCTTCACGCCAACAAATCTATTAGTTAACATTTATCCTGTGAATATAGGTGAACTGGAAAAAGAAAGTCGCGATTTTACATTTTAAAGGAATAACTTCCGTTATACTAAATAAATGCTTGCTGAAAATAAAAGAAAGAAGGTTATTTTTCCCACGCCTAGTTCGTTCGGTCAAACCAACATAACGGTCCTCATAAAAAGGTAATGAATAAAAAGTTTCTAATTAAACTAAATAATCACAAAATCCATTATAAATATACTCCATTGTCATCCTTGTGAATAAAATTTAATAATTAAGATGACAAATATGTTGGGTTGTATGTTGAAAACTAAATTTTGTTATAAGAACTAAAATTATTAGATCATAAATGTCACAAAATGTGACATGAAACCGGAAAACTTATAATTTTTAATGCAAGAACAATACTTGTGAGCCCTAATAAATGAATGTCACCTCAAAAATGCTTAAAGCACACATAACACAAAGAAAAAAAAAGCTTAACAGCAATGGCAAATAAACATTAATTTGGAGGATAGAAGACATTAAACTCCTCCATCCTTTTCATGTTAATTATTAGTCTTCAATTTGGTATTACTTTTTCAACAAAACTTATAACATAGAGTAGATATCAAATAAATAAACTAATTAATCATTATATGATGGACTCAACACAATCAATATAGTTGACAAACCTACACAACATTCTTGGCCCAAATCCTTCTTTATAATTATCAATTCTAAATCCACATGAATTCCTATGGCACAATATTACACCTCTCTCTTTCTAGTGTCTGACAATTTTCTTCACATGCCATGGCCATGCAACAGAATGAAAATAATTACAAAAAAACCCACTAACTTTCACATGCATGGACTGACATACCCACTCATTATATACCCACATGCACCATGCAATTAATTACCTTACTTTCTATACACTATATATACTACTGTACATATATATGTACACAAAATTATATATACTATTCAACATATATATATATATATATATATATATATATAGTACCAATATATATATGTTAACTGCATAAATCTATGTATACAAAGAAAAATAAAAAGAAATAGTTATGTTAGGGTTTAGATTTTGAATGTTACATTAGCGATCGATCTTGATGATGCGCTGATGATGCCATCATGATGTGATTAATACCCATAAATTAATATATACGAATAATTTTAAATATTATTATATGTATCTATCAATCTTCTCCAATGTTATAGCCATCGCATACTATATCTTATTATTATAGTGGGGAATGGGAAAAAAAAGATGCCACTTTCTATTGTTTCTCCAATGAAATTGATCATGCACATTGAAAGCTAATTATGATTTGGACCCACCATTATAAGCTTCTAAATTCTACTAATTCTTATGGGCTTTTGATACACCAAATCATCTTTTTTTCTCTAAATCTTTCCTCTAAAAGTCATGACTTTGATTTCATTTCATGCATGATTATTACGTATACACCAATACATGTTGCATTAGTTTCTTTCGCTATTTCTATTCCCTTTTTAGGAGAAAACTTTATTCACAGTGTGTGTATGTGGTGGGATGGTTTCTTTGAGGTCCCAATATAAAACTCATTATTTACATTTCAACTCTTTCGTTCCATTTTTCCTTGGTGCCATTCTTTTTTTTCTAGTACTATTTGTCATCAACCATCATTGTTTTGTATATTTGCAAGCCGAACATGGACACCCCAGATGAGCCTATTACCATAAGCAACTAGCTAAATCAGTTTTTCTTTTTATAATTGAAAAAATAAGCAATATAGACTATTTAAATGTATTTCAACCAAAGCCCTTCACATATTTTGTACGTGCAAATAATTGTTTGGCGCTAATCAATTGGAAAATGGTCTTTTGATGAAGCTAATCGAGAATTAATAAAAAAATAAATTTGTTTAAGAGAATAACCATGAACTAATTGAAAATTAATCAAAAATTGATCCTGAAAATTACTGTGTTATGAGACATTGACTAAATAATATTCTATACAGTACTAGGTTTAGTGATTTGCATGATTACAATTGATTATAACAATAATATTTATATGATGATGTCAATGCCTGAAGTAAAAAATGCGAATTGGACTTTAACGTAACATTAGAAGTTTGTGATATGTCATTAGAATGCATATATACATGCGGCCGCATCGATTATACATTATTGTAACCTTTTCTTACATCAATAAAGGGTTCTTTTGCCCTCGACATTGTACATTTACTTGTTCTAGTGTTCTCTACGTCTTCACAGGTATTTATAGTGCTTTATGTGCAGAAACATATGAAATTGGGGAGAGGCATACTCCAAGAGGATGGCACATACTAGGTGGCTTAGTCGTGCCACGTAGAGGCGAGCATGCGCCATTGAGTCAAAAGTTCAAGGCGTGGCACATGTCAAATGGCACAACCATAACATTTTCTGACGAGCTCGTGCCAACGAGGCAGAGGCAGAGACAAAGAGCATGGCATGGCATGGGCCAAATGGCATAGTCGTGCCATTTTTTGGAGACTTCAAGACACCCCGTGCCATTGGAAAGGCCAAGCAAAACCATGTGGCCATGTGAAAAATGTAAATTGCAATGTGTATACTTTAACGTAACATCAGAACTGTGATATGACTTTAGATTGCACATATACACGCGAATGTCTCATTTATGATATTGTCAAGTGTAGAGTTTCATATATACTTTGTTGATCTTATTCTAGTTTTACCTGTAACAATCGGTTAAGATATAGCACCACGTATTAGCATTTTTATGTTTTATATACATGAATTTGTGGGTGATAATGAATAGAAAATTTTCCCATTAACAAATGTGTGAATATCACATGTTGTTTTGTGGATATTGGTAATGATATCGATATGAAATATTTATTCAAATCAATACATCACCCACTCATCACTTGCCAAAGATTTATATTGTATTTTGTAACATAGTTTGGGCCCTAAGTTACATGAGAGAGAGAAAGAGAGAGAGAGATTGTGGGTGGGGGATGGAGGAGGAAGAATCTTGAAGGTGAATTCTTGTGTATGCTTTTTTTCCAAGTATAATTATTATTAGGTCATTTTAATATCATGCCCATGCATTTCAATCCATGATTCATTAATATATATTCCACCAATTATATACACCAAAACAAGACAAATGATAAGCAACAAATTCACATCATGTACATCACTACAAAAGTCACATAATAAATAACTCTATATACCCTCCATATTAATTTGTTTTTATGTATGTTATCATTTCTCAAATTAATCATGTACATTTGTTAATTAATATAAAGTTTTGTAATTATATGGTGAGTGTATGATGAGTGAAGACAGAATTGAACACTAAAATATAGTAAAGAAACAAAAGAGAGTTCTTATAGGACTCATGCTCAGTATCAAAAGGTGTATGATAAAACTTTGTGTAGACTATTCAACTTAAAAACTTAATATAATAAGGATAGGTTTTTTTTGGTTGCTGATGAAAAAAATATAAGCAAAGATGGTAAAATGTTTATTTGATAGCTACAAGATGTACACACTAAATTTAAACTAGAGCAATAGTATTTTCACAAAAAATAAATTAATATATTTATCAGAGAATCACATAATTTATAAAACTTGATTGTGATATTATAACAACAAATCAAATATCAGGGTAGAAATACAAACCGTTCAAACAAATAAAATTTAAATGTGCACTAGTGGAAGCAGATGGACCCAGAAAAAACAAAAAGTGAGTGTGAACTGATAGAAACAGATGGACCCGATAAAATCACAAAAGTGACTGTGTTAGAACTTCGTTGCCACGTATCGCGGCTTGGAAAAATCTCGCAAATCTTGAGAGATTCAACTGCTAATAAAAATTTGAACGTTCTACCAAATTTATATTAGAATGCATCCCGTGATACTATAGTGAAACTTGGTTCATTTAAATAATTTAAACCAAATGACAAATGAAATGTACAAAATATTTATAAATCAAATATGTGATTGTATCAAGTAATAACAATTAAGTATCTTTTTGTGAGTTATGCTCTTTTTTCATTATTATAAAGTTACATGGGTATGGAATTGTCTAATCAGAGTATATACTTTTGATAGTAGTTGCCCTATATATGTCAAAACATGAAAAGATGAAGCTATATGTACACATGTATATATATATATATATATATATATGATGGAGGTGGGGTGTGGTGGGTGAAGATCATCAGAATTGAGTTGAAGCATGCATGCATCATGTCATATATGTAATCGATTGTTATGGCAGAGAGTTTATGAGACATATAAAGGAATTGCCTGATTGACACTTCCTTGAAAAGCCACTTTCTCGCTCCGAAACTAACTTCTCATAACTTTTGTAATTACAACAATAAATAATAAGTTATTGTTTATATTTGACTGGAGTTCTTTTTTTATTGACAATAAAATTAATTAATATAAAAAGAAGTACAATACAAGCTAGAGATGATGGGAGAGAAAAATATTGAAAAATTCTACAAAAATTGAAAAAACCCTAATAAACACGGTTTAAATGGGTGTAACCATCAATTGAGTTTGGTATGAATCAATTTTAGCTTAACCGACATGAACCAGATTTGACCAGGTCAAATCGGTCCAATCCGTTCTAAACCAAATTGACCCTGTAGAACCGGTTCAAACCAATGCGGACCGGATCACGGAAACCCTAGCATCGCAAAGGCGATGTGGGCGAAACGGCCGCAACCCTTTCCGGCAAATCTCTGGCGAAGCTCTGGCGTTCCCAATCCTCGCCTCCATATCTCCCTCTAAGCCCTCCCGACCATAACCCAAACGGTTGCCGCCAAGCACCTCCGATGAACGTGGTTTTCACGTTGTCGGCCAACACCGACAGAAATCTCCGGCGAGAATGCTCAAAGAGATCCCGTCTCCTCTACATGTCTCCGGTCAGTTCCAACAGCTCCGACGACTCCCACACCACTGCTGAAGCCGCCACAACCTAAGCTATGTGGCCTCCGTCTCGCAGGTGAGCTCGAACACACTAACCGACACCAATCTCCTTTGTCGCGATCCCCTTTTTCAGAGCTTCAACATCCTCTCTCCTTGCGCGCTTCCCTGAACCAACTCCTCCATCCTCCTCCTCGTCAACAAAGGCCTCGTCTTCGACGAGGTCCACCTCAGCCCGAGAAAGTGATGTCGGCGACCTACCTCCACGTAAAATTAGGCCATAGCAACAAGCTCCATGGTCGTCCGAGCACCTCTCTTTCCGACCACTAACCATATCTTGTTTTTGTTATGCCTCCAACCGTATACTTGGAGCAAAACAAAGTGTAACGCGCGTCACATTGGGCTGTGATGCGCATCACAACGGGACAGAGAGGAGCGATGCGGCTCCAAAGACACGCGTGGAGGACGAGAAGGTTTCGAGGTATGACAGACGTCATATTCACTTGATTGATTGTGTATTGATGAGTGAATGTCTTGTGATTAAATGAGTTGTTGATATGTGTGCTTTTGAAATCTACTTTGTGCCTCATGTGATTGCTAACTATTGTTTACTTAGCTTTCTATCTTTTATCTCGACTCGACCCTGAGAGGGGCTTGTAGAGGTCGACCTAAGTAGATTCGAGGGATCGGCTCGTAGAACATTTTTCCCTGGTTCAAAAATTGTTGTTTGTAATGCGTTTAGCTTAGGGTCGCGGGTTCACGGGGAGGTGACTTACGTGTGCTAACGTCGTGGAATCGCATGACTCGTGTTAATTAGGCTCTATCCAATGTCGAGAGACGGGTAGAATAACTACAACATAGGTCAAATAAAATGCATGCTATTTATCGATGTCTCGTTTGATTGTTTGATAGTCGTGATCATGATGTTTAGTTCCTTCGGTTCTCGAATCCTTGACTCCCGACCATACTCTTCCTTCTGTCCCCATTTACTTTTCTCGCACTTAGTTTAGCATAGTTATTTAGATTGGTTGTAGTTTAAAACCCCCTCCTTATTTGTGTATTTTACTTATAAAGTCGTGTTGGGAAAGAGTGTGAAATGTACGATTATGAAACCCTTATTTGGTTCCCGAAAGTTCGACTTGATAAAACCGGAAAGTGTAAATTTACTTGATAACGACCGCGTTTTGATGCGCGTTAGTGTCGGGAAGGGAAGTGTGTAGAGTGGTGCTCTCGAAGCACTCTCTTACCGCCCATCACATGTTGACCAGAATGAGATCATTACTTGCTAATTTTTCAAAATCTAACCGTTGGTGTTACCGTTTGAAATTATTAATTCTGTTGAATGGAATGTCGAGGACAATGTCGGAACAATATCCTCGACAAACTACACTTGTAAG
>JAYMTP010000504.1:0-32873 GCA_036897365.1 Geranium brycei
TTCCTTTTTGAGCTCCGTCTTCTGTGTGCAAGATGTTGCAGATATTGTCTTTGACATTTCGTTCGACATCTTTCGTTGCAGATATTGTCTTTGACATTTCGTTCGACATCTTTCGTTGTCTAAAAAATGTGCCAATATACTTCGTAATAACACTTGTCATACACTGTTTTCACAATTCACATATGTTACTACTATATAATTTTTATACTTATTCACATCTACTATACTTATTCATTTCAATTTGCTACTGTTTCAATTTCAGGAAATGTGATGCACTTGCTGGCTCGAAATGGAATGAATGGTGTTGGAAGAAATGAAGTGGAAGTTCCTTATCACTGTTTTTTGTTGCCTTATGTATTTGAATTTATAAATTTGTGTTGTGTGATTGTAATAATTTGTATGTTGGACTGAAACTTAAACTCCTAAATGAACTGCCAATTAGATTTAGGGGTTCTTTTTTTCTGTTATTAGCAACTCAGAAATTGAGTGTTTTCAATCCTCTTTTTGAGTTGCCAATGATTTTTCCCCAAGTGAATGAAAAAAGAATATTGGAAATGCTTGTGTAAGTTTTTTAGGTTTCAGTTTCATAATTTTGTCATAGTATCATGGATTTTGTATTTGGGCTGATACCAATGGGCCTAAAAATGCCCAAAAATGAATGGCCCATTTAGGCTTCGGTAAATTGACCAAACTGAACCGTCAATCGGTTGGTTATAACCGAACAAATTGACCAACGAACGGTTTAGTTTTCGGTCCTTCAAGCTGAAAAACCGAAACGTTCGGTTCGGTCATAGACCCGCGAACACCCCTATCTTAGACCAAGAAGTCACCTTTCTCTCCCAAAAATTTCAGCATCACTCTCCTCCATTAAAGGATGCTTTAAAGTTTCAAGAGACAAGGAGGGGGAAAGAATTCACCACCACATCTAGGGAGGACATCAAGAAGGGATTAAAGCTTCAAGGAGGAGCAAGATTGAGAAGTTTATGAGCTCCCAACCCCTTCTTGGGCTATTGGGCTATTAAGTTTGTTGATTTTATTCTCACCTCTTGCATCTTGTAAATCCACGACGACTTCTTGTTTTGGAACTATGGTTGTGGGATAAATACCCATAACCATGAGTGTTAGTGTAAAGAATCTATTTTTAATGTATTGATGATTTAATATATAAATTGTGCATTTATTTTGTGGGAAGATTACTGCTTGATAATTGCTATTTAGGTTGATCCACTAGATAAATTTTGGTTTAAGCAAATCACCACGAAAGTAGGTTTGTTTAGGGCTTGATAATCTCTTAGGGATCACGCGTTTGGCTAATACTCACTCGCCAAGTTCCTAGCCTTAAGATAGTCAATTTTAATGCCTTTGTTTAAAATTTCATAAATTGAATTGGTTAAATTTTTTTTTATCTCTAGTTCAATTTGGTTTATATTTAAGATGCAATTACAATTATGCCCCCAAATCTAAAATTAAATTTGAATAATTTCAAATCTGGTTTGATAAATCAGATTGGACAAGTTCTATTATGAATTTTTAAATCAGGGGTATTTTATTCTTTTTAGCATAGATTGTCACACAAAAATTGTCAGGGTACCAAAAGAGAGAGAAAAGTAGTTAGGGTGTGAAAATGTCATTTCGCTATAGTTAGCCGTAACAAAGTGTCATTATCCCAACTTAATGTCTTAAGACTTACGACAACGAAGTAGCACAATTATCAGATTATGAATCTTTATTGCGCAAATTGAGTCTAAGCTAACACCCGTGGTTGCTACCTTTTTTATTCCTTCCCCGCAATTTTAATTTATTGTTTTAATCTAGTTAATTAGCTTATTAGTAAAATAAAACCCCAAACTTTGTGTATTTACTTGCTTAACATTGTTAAATCTAGAAGAGAACATGAATTGACTGAGTAAGAGACCTTATTTTTAAACCCTGTAGAGATGACCCAGAATTAAAAAGTCGAAATACTATAAATTTTCTTGATGACATCGATCACGTTTTGGTGTGCGAAGCCTTAAAGCACATCATGGTGCACGCGCGTTTCTCGGCTACTATCAAGTGATGTAAATATGTGAGCGTTTCCAGTGATTTTGTCCGCTGAATAAGTAATTCTCTTCATCACCATCTATGTTCCCACTTGTGAATTTTCGATTCAAAATCTACTATGACTTTATGGTGGCTCGAGTCTTCCGGCGATGTAGTTCCTCAATCAACAGTCACTATTTAGAGTTTTTCGGCCGATCGATCACCGGTTGAAATACCTTGTCAGTTGATTTTTTGTTTTGTTTTTTTTATCATGAAAGAGTATTGTCATCATTTTAGGGAAATGTTATTTTTAAAAATTTTTATTTTATTTTCTGTTTATTTTTAACAAAAATATGTATGTTTTATATCAAAGTTTTAATTAAATGTGTTTAGTGAAAAATTAAGTGTAACAAAATATCAACTAAATTTGAACCAGGCAGCAAAGTCTGATTTTTCCTCTAAGAATAAAGCTCGATACTTTAGTCATCAAAAACCCTTTTCTCTCTGTTCTCTTTTCTTCTCTGGCACAGAAGAGAAGAGAATGGAGACTGTGAGCTCGTGGAACTGCTGGGTCGAAGAAGCTCTCTCGAAGCTCGATTCTTTGAAGCTTGTTCGCTCCCTGAGACCAATTCACCTCTTCAATGAACAACCCTTCTCCACTAAACTCGACCCCCAAAACCCACAACCCTTGGACGATTTCAAGGTTTATGACCGAATGCAACCTTTTGATAGGTCCTCTGTCGAAGTGGTGATTTCAGGGGACACCTACCAGAAATGGCTCCAAGACATTCCCAGTTCTGGTAATGATGGCTTCTCTTCTTTTATTTTCTTAGTATAATTCAACACTTAAGATTAATCATTTCTTATTTATTGCTGAAATTTTAACTGTTGTAAATTTGTAATGTATATGATTTCTCATGTTCTTGTGCTGATGCCATGAATTAAGAAAGGTGGTCTTCATCTTAATCCTACAACATTTTCATGTTATTTTCCATTCAGAATTCTGTTCTGTAAACACTTCATTGCATGATACTGAATAAAGGAAAATGTTGAAGGATTAAGATGAAGATCTTTAATTCATGTCAGTTTGGGAGAACTGGATTTGGTTGTTAAAGATATACCCATATGAAAAAGTTTGCTCTTTTGTCTAAGTGGATTTTCATGTAATTTGTATTTTTAAAATGTACTTTTTCTAAATATGAATGAATCATGTTTTATTTTGTTTCTTTTTTTGGTATTGTACAAATGAACATTCGCTTTATACAGGAGATGGAGTAGTTGATGATAAAGTGGCTGGGTGCCCTCAGCAGTTCAAGAAGCTACTCTTATTCTCGGGAAATGACTACTTGGGCTTAAGTTCACACCCAACAATTGGAAATGCTGCTGCTAAGGTCTGAGTAATGTTTGTGTGTGCAAATCATTTTGCCTGCATGTATTGCTTTGAAGGGTTGTATTATACTCAAGTCCTTATTTTATTTTTGATAATGTTCTTTCTTCAAGTAGGCAGCCCAGGAACATGGAATGGGCCCAAGGGGTTCTGCTTTAATATGCGGGTATACCAATTACCATAGGCAACTAGAGATGTGTTTGGCAGACTTAAAGAAGAAAGAGGTATTTGTTGCTTTTATATGACTGCTTCAGTTGCTTATTGTATAATTTTTTATTTGATAAGCATGCTTATCATACTTTTATGATGAACTATGACATTATGATTTATCAATTTTTCCACAACAATGGTAAGCCTAGTATGCCAACTTGACACAGGTCATGAAACAAATTGAAGTAAGGCGGTGAATAGCCGAGTTTTTCCTTCAACGTAACTTATGTGCTCTTGTGCATGCATGTGACCCCTTACCTAAAACTAATAGAAGTTGAGTCCAAAAAAAAATCAAGAACTTATTCATTGACCAGGATTCTCTTTCATTATATGATCCAAGTTATTCTGCTTGTCCGGATAATTAACTACACAGCATGATTTTGGTCTGTTGAAATCTATGGATTTCAGTTTTTGGCTACTTAGTTAGAGGTTGAATATAACTTTTTTCTGTTGACTACTGTTTCTGTCTTATTCTGCATACTCTGGATTGGCTAAAATTGATGCATTCTTGTTTCAAATTTATGTGCTAGGATTGTCTTCTTTGTCCTACAGGGTTTGCTGCTAACGTGGCCCTGATGGTGGTACTTGGTAATGTCAGCTCTCTCCTGGCTTCTGGAAAAATCCCTTTGAAAGACGAAAGAGTTGCTATATTTTCTGATGAATTGAACCATGCATCAATAATTGATGGAATTCGTCTTGCTGAAAGACAAAAGAGTGCAGAAATTTTTGTCTATAGACATTGTGACATGTCACACCTGAATGCACTCTTGTAGGTTTATTCCTTTTTATCTCAGGAGTCTTGTTTTCCTCTTGCAAATGTGTCTATTCTATGTGGTATTAATATCTTGAGTGCATGTTTCTATTTGGACAGATCAAGTTGCACGATGAAGAAGAAAGTCGTTGTGACAGATGGGTTAGTCATACGTTATTATTGGGCCTTTTAATACCAATAAGTTCATGCTTTACTTGACCAAAGGTTTAAACAAAAATGAGTAGTAGGCGTGAGACATTTTGAGTCTGGTTGAGGGTTCTTGTTCAAGAGTAACCTTCCTTTTATTCCCGACTAATTTTCTAATTTCTTAAATCCTAAATAATGGCAATAATTCTTCAAGTGTGTGCAGTTTCTTAGACAATCTCTAGATTTTATCATCTGCTCCTAAATCTGAGTGCTTATTTCCTTAGTGATCTATGACTGAAATCTCTGAAACACCCAAATAACTCAATCTTCTAGTGATAAATTCCATGTTCCTTTTGCAGTTTGATGTTTGAATGAAAAACGTCCCTCATTATCACCCCACAGTTTATAATTTTCACATCTTTCATGCTTACGATTTCTCTAGATTTTAGGAAAGGTGATTTGCCTGCTGCTTGGCGTATACCCTTTCCACTGGTGCATTTCTTTCTTTTGACTTCATAAAAGTATAATTGCACCAAGCACACGTGGAAAAAGGAAAATAAGAATGAAAGAAAAACCACGTATTCTTTGCAACAGTGGTTTATTTCTTTTACTAATAAACCATTTTTCAATGTCTTGGTGCTTGTTTGATCGATTGTCATCATTATCCTTTTTATCACAGCTTGTTTAGTATGGACGGAGACTTTGCACCAATGGTCGAGCTTGCAAAGCTTCGGAAGAAGCATGGCTTTTTGTTAGTCATTGACGATGTAAGTTTTTTTGAATGTTCAGATGTAGATGGAACTAAAAACTGTTATAATTGGCCTTATAGACATGATATTTAAGTACTCTTAGAATTCAGTCTTAAGAAACCTTTTAATACTCTCTAGGGGACATAGGCATTCTTGGTTGGAGTAGTGTGTGGTACAAGAAACGGTGGGTTCTTACACAATACTACAATAGAAGTATAGACTGTATAGTATACTTGTTATTAGGGACGCATTGGAAATCTTTTCAGGCCTTATTCATTTGTTTTAGTAAGCATCTTTTCTTTTCTTAGGCTCATGGAACATTTGTTTGTGGAAAAAATGGTGGGGGAGTGGCTGAGGAGTTTAATTGTGAAAGCGATGTTGACATATGCATCGGCACCCTAAGCAAGGCCGCGGGTTGCCATGGTGGATTCATAGCATGCAGGTTTTTTGCAATGACTTTATCCCTATGAATGACAAACAGAACTGTTTATCCAAGAAAGGGAAATATTTTGATCCGTCTATGCCTCTCTTTTGCTTGATTCTTTCCATTTTGTTGAATGTTAATTTTCAGAATTATAAATGTTGGCTTGCATCTTTTTATTCATTCACTTCATATGATTCTTAAATATCTAATCATCTTACTTGAACCATATAAGTAGATGCTATACGTCCATTCAGTGTTATAAAAGTTGCGGATAGAGTCTTTGTAAACTAATCGGATTTGTATTTTTCTATTTTTTATTAAATAAATGAATATACATATACAATCAAAATATGAATTATACTATATACCAACAATAATATTTAATGTATAAAATATAAATATTTTATTGTGTTTGTTACATTTGAATGTTCATATACTTGAAAAATAAAAAATTACCAATTTGTATTAATTATATTAGTTCTAAGTATTTTTTATTTTTAAATTATAAAATTTAAGAAAAAATTGCCAAATCTCCCGATTATGTAACATCGGGCCAGTATTGTAAAAATCCTCGTCTAGGCCGATTTTGACAACATTGCATCCAATGAACAACTTCATTTCCATGTGTCACACTCTTGCTTTGCAAAAGAATCTGAAAGAGTTCGGGCTTCTGTTGGCTTTTGAGAATTTCATATCTATATCATTATCACATTAGATTGGTTGATGCCATCTTGGTATTATTTGTGCAGCAAAAGGTGGAAGCAACTCATTCAATCTAGGGGCCGTTCTTTTATATTTTCAACTGCCACAGTGGTTCCTATGGCTGCTGCTGCCCACGGTAAATTATAGTATTTATTCTATTTGTTTTATTGGGTTTCAATTGCATTTGGAGTTTTCCGAATCTCCATATTCCTGATAAATGGAGCTGAATTATCATTTGACATAATGATACCTATAGAAGTTTGTTTTTCATGTGGCTTTTATAAGTTGAGGCTTTGCATTGTTAGAAAAATCCTGAAACTGTTAACATAAGCAGCTGCTGTTATTGTGGCAAAAAAGGAGAGATGGCGTAGAGTAGCAATATGGAAGCGGGTACGGGACTTCCATGCTCTTACTGGAATCCCTATCACAAGTCCAATAATATCTCTCATTGTAGGAAGTGAAGAGAAAGCCCTGCAAGCCAGTCGGTATGTCTCTCTCTCTCTCTCTTACGCGCACACACACATTTCATTCATGGATACAACACAACTCACCTGAGTTGTCAATTTTGATGGAACAGGCATCTGTTGAAGTCTGGTTTCCACGTGACTGCAATTAGACCCCCAACTGTGCCTCCCAACTCATGCAGGTAGGCTACAATTTCCATAAAACGCAGAAGCATGTTTATATTTGCATTTAATCTATATTTTAAAATGGCTGTATGGACGTGTAAGTGCTCTATGCTTGGGCTTGGTAATTTTGAATTCTTATATTTTGGTTATCCATGTAACATAATTATATTGACAAGAGATCCAAAGATCATTGAAAATAGGTAGGGTATAAAAGGTTGGAACTGCATTTAAACTGCATGTGAAATTATAAGCAAATAAAAGACTTTTTTTTATTTATTTGATTTTTGTGTATAGGTTACGAGTTACTCTTACAGCAGTACACACAATGGATGATATGAAGAAGCTCACAAATGCACTATCCAACTGTATGGACTTACAAGACATTAGCACAATTAGCTCTAAATCAAATGGATATGCTAATGCTAGGCTGTAGCTGTAGCTGTAGCTGTAGGTAGCAATTGCTCCTCTCTTTGGATTATTGGACAACAATAGAGACCCTTTCGTTATGTCTTTCGTTGGTCGAGAAACCCTAAGTTATAAAGAAAATCCTTCTATTTATTATGTAAGACAGAGTATAGTGTCCATTTATCTCCACATACAAAAAATTTCATTCCACACTCTCACCCATATGTGCTTGTTCATCATTGCCGGCTAGTTTAAGCATCGATTTAATGCTTGCTCTTCATCACTTTGCATTTGTTTTGTCATTCTATTCTCACGCTCTTCTGGATCTCAAATATGTTCCATTTCATTGCAAATCCAATTAGAAAAAATGAACTGATTGACAGTCCGCTCATAGGATTGCTCTTTGCAGACAAATATGAAAGAAATACAAATCAAGCAGGGAATCTAAATATTTGGATTAAAATTTCATGTCAACTTTTAGCTGAGAAAATCACTATTGAACACTCTGAGAAATGTATTTTACAGTGAACATTAACTTTGCCACCCACTATAGCAACAATCATCATAAGCCACAACTAAACTTGCTGAGTGTTTGACCCAAAACCAGAAGAAAATGTGAATTTCAAAAGCACTCATTAAACAAGATTATGAGGTCATCACATCCCAATTGAAGCAAGATTAATTGTTCACATCCAACATATAGTTGACAAGTCACAAGCAACACCCAACAAACAGAATGGCTCTTCAGTTAAATAACTTTGAATCTATTTCATGGGAGACAGAAGTGTCTAGATGAGAGTACTGCTCTTCATTAGCTCAATATTCTGCTCTTTGAAGACAAAACAAGTGCACAGGAACAGCTCAAGTGCAATCATGTCCGGTACTAATATGTACATACTCTGTCAGTGCAGACGTATTTTGGGTTGGAGACTGGAGCCCCACAAAACAACATAACCTTGACTGATCTTACACTCTGATAAATCCTTGTCTTTTTCCCTGTTGGAGCTCATCCATAAGTAGATGTGCTACAGATTTGTATCCCATCTCGCGAGCTTTTACCAAATGGAAAATCAGAAAAGAAAACAATTTAGCAATGGTAATTAACCACACTCAAAACAGAAATCGGAATACTGTAACACAAACACTTTTGGCCAACCTTGGTATATTGCTAGACCAGTTGGGGCCATATTTCGCTTCTTCAGGCACAATGAACTACACCAAATTAACAAATAGGATCAGAAAAAAATATAAAATATTCACAGTTTATAACATAATTTCGTCGTTTAAGTTTTTGAATGTTTTTATTTACAATGGCATGACAAATATTTGGAAATACAATGAATGTCTTAAGAAAAAGGACTGAGCTATACTTGATAAGTAAAGAAATTTGAATTAAACTTGTCCTTTACCTGTTACAAATCCAATACGGGTTTATTCCTTTTGCTTCTATGCAATGAGGGCACATCCATTCCTTATTCTCTCTCACCTCCTCCATTTCTATCAAGGAACAAAATGAAAATGGTTCAGAATCTGCAGAATTTCAGTTCATATATATGTATATGTATTGCAACACTATCATCTTTTTAATTTATGATTCTAAATTTATTTGAAACCATTGAGACACCTCAAACACCCTCAAATTGTTCTTTCTTTCAACCATATTATCAACTTCCTCGGCTCCTTAGTCAAATAAACTCACCTTCACCATACCTAACCTTGAGACAAGCTCGACAAAGGACACCAGTGCTGGAATGACAAGCTGAACAATCTGTCTTCCCTGCTTGTGGTATGACGGGGATAAGTAAAACGATGGTGAAACAAACTATTATTTGGTACAGATTGACATTATTAGATAACTAACCCAAGCACGGCTCGTTCGTATCAAGATCACTGCATCTCTTGCAATCTTCTTCACCACATAACTTCTTTTGCCTGTAGTTATGAAGATTGTATTGGCTAAATGACTATAAGCTCAATGATAGTAAGGCAAAAATAAACATCCCAAATACATATCAAAAGTCAGCTCTAAGTCAGCCTACCATAAGAAAGAGTGTTCAGTGTACTATAGTTGCTTATCTACTAAATGCATAACATGTACTATAGTTGCATACTGAAAACATCTTCTCGATACCTCCTGATTATCTAACAATGAAGAGCCACTTCCTGATTCTACATAAATTTCAATTGGAAAACCATGATATTTCATACATCTATATTCTTTCGGTTCAAACCTGAAGCTAGTCCACACCAACAACATAAAACTTAATTGGATAGCAGATATGTTCAACCTCACTAAAAACCTTACTGTGCACCCAATTTAAAGAGAACCATCTACCAAAAATCAATAAATACGATTCTAAGTCCGCACAATTCATCATTTTCTTTCCTAAAACTGATTCAGGAAAAGTTCAACAAAGTAGTCAAGTTGATACTGTAAACACAAACCGGAAAGAAAAAAAAATCAAACCTGCAGTAATGACAGCAAATTCCAAAAGTAGGGTCGTAGACGCCGCCCCTTCCCTTGTTGTTGCAGCGCCTACCAGACGCATCAGCCAAAAGCAGGATCTCCGGGCCCTTTATCTTCACCAAAGGTGCATTGGCAGGCCTCTTCATTTCCCTCGAGAAACTCTCGTCATCCTCGCTATAACCACCAGCTTTCCCTATTTGAACCAGTAGCAAAGAATCACTACAACACTGAAAATCGACGAAACCCAATTTGAAATCCAGCAAGTCCTCTTCACAATATTGTTGCAAATCAAAGCTTCAAATCAGAGAACAAACTAAAAAGAACCCAAATCACTACCTTCACTGGCGAAGCGGAGGGACCGCCGCAAGTGAACAGTTTTGGAGGGCTCAGAATCGGAGCTCAATTCCTTGATCCGATTGGAGCGACGCACCTGTGTGCTTCCATAAACAACCTTACGGTACTCCCTGACATGATTCTTCTCCGATTTGGCCGAAGAAACGATGGATCGAAGCTCGGAGACGGTCTTCTGCAACCCTAGAGACTCCAATCTGGCCTGCATTTCAGTTCACCGTCAAAACACAACAATCAAACCATCAAATCAATGAAAAAGCGTGATATAACCGAATTTAAAGTACCTTGTTCTCTAAAATTCTGGCATTTCGGAGATCTTCGTAATCGGACTTTGCTCTGAGCCTAACCATTTCGCTCTCTGCGTCAGTGTCGCAGTGCAGAGACGAGGATTTGGGGGAGTTTCGGTGAGTACTGAGTAGTGTGTGATAGGATGACCGGCTGTTACAGTATCCGGTCATCCTCCAGACAGTAGACAAGTTGACACGACGTCGTTGGTTGTCCTGCAGAAGTGACAGGTAGGTCATTTTAACTTGACTCTGTTTTTAACGGCTTGGGCGTTTCTAGACATAGACATTCGAGTTTCATCTCCACGCGCCTGTTCGCACGATAGATCAGAACCGTTGCATTCCTCCGGAGTGACGTGGGGGCTGAATTTTCTGTGGCTTTGTTCTTGTTTTTTAATTAGGAATTGTTTTTCGGTCTTAATTCGGGTTTAATGCCAGCTACATATTTTGTCTCTCTCTGTTCACCAGTATTTGGGGTTGTTAATTGACAATCCTGTATACAATCAAGTTTCTCATATTTTAGTGACATGTCTTATATTATGAATTGTCAAAATAAATTGATTTATGTTACTTATTACTGTAATGTCCATGGAAATTGTTGTTTAAATCCAGAGGAGACAAGAAGGTCATTTATACAATTTTCTGGATTTACCATATAGTAGTTAATTAAATACTATCCTACATCAACACATGATCCCTTGGTATATATTATGCTAATTTAATTATTTGCAGATAAAAAAGTTTGTCTGATAATGTGCTTGCTTGCTATATCACCTTAGATTCAATAGCAAAAATCCCAGTTGACTTGGGTTGTTCAGTGCCTCTTAGAACATCACAAATGAAACAATCTTCAAGATTGGAGTCTAATGTTGATCAAGATTGTTGTTTGTGTAGATATTGGTTCACTTTGTAAATTGTAAGGTTACACAGCTTTATATTCAAATTTGTTTGTATTTTGGTCCCAATACTGCTTAGTATACTGATACTGAATCGATATATAGAGATCTGAATGAAACGCATCTATATGGATTGGTGGCAAATGAGCAAAGTCCAGAACCATAGTCATGCTTCAAAATAAACAAACAGGTACATGAACCCAAACGAGACTCACATTTCCATAACTAGGCAACATTTTGAACCAGCAATCACCACTCACCATTCCGAGGGGCTCGGGAGGGGCTCGAGATGATCAAACATGTCATCGGGGAAATCCTCGAAGAAACTATCAGGAGTCGAAGGATTCTCCATATTCCCTCCTAGCCCCAGCGGCAACTCTGCGAGGAAGAAGTGATCATCCACATCCACATGAGGCTGTGCACCCAGAACCGGACAATCCGGTAGCAATGTCATGTCTAGTTGGGGCTCAAGACCAGGAACACAGAATGGGTAGTCATGGTTTGGCTCATAATCCGACAGCTCAATCTGGAACGTGGCCGTGGGATCCACCGCCGGTGGGTTTGTCGGAAAGCTCTGCCTCACCACCAATTCTGGAAACGACACCGACACCATGTTCACGTTCATGTTCAATTCTCCCCCATAGTTGCACGACGACGAGTCCACAGAAACTGAACTCGATTCCGGAACCTAAATAACCACAAACAAAAAACATCACCAACAAACAAAAATACCTTAAAAATTCCAAACTTTTTGCTCATTAATTAACCTCAAGAAACGCGAACTCGTGATGATCACGAGGGACATTAACATGATCATGAGCATGAACATGAACATGACTCTTCCCCTTATTGTTGTTCCTCTGCGACTTGGGAGACGGGTTCTGCAACATCCTCTCCAGCCTCTTCCTCCTCGTACTCCAAAAGTTCTTCACGTCATTGTCGGTCCTCCCCTTCAATAAGGTCGCAATTTTCGCCCATTTGTTCCCGAATTGGGCCTGCGATTCTATCACAATCCTCTCCTCCTCCGCCGTGAACTTGCATCTGCTATAAATTATGGAGAAAGAAAAAAAAACAAAAACAACTTTTCAAATAAACATAACAATTAACATATACTTTTCAAATGAAGTGAAATTAGTACGTAGTTGTGAGTGAAGTGACAGAGACGAGAACTTTGAGTATGTGAATTGATATGTACTTATATTACGTTTTCAAGTTGGGGCGGAGTTTGTTGACCCATCGGAGACGGCACGACTTGCCGGTGCGAGGAAGCAGGCCTTTGGATCGAATGGAGCTCCAGTCTCTGGGGCCGTATTTGCTCACGAAATTCGTCAGTATCTCGTCCTCCTCGGCCGTCCACGGCCCTTTCTTTATGTACGTTCCGTCGCTCTGTCTCTCCATTTCCTTCACCAAATTTTCCTGCATCTGATTATTTTCTTGGGAAAATTATAGGCCTTCGTGCCAGGGGATTGTGGATATGTGTGTCGTAATCGTGATTATGGTGATAGGATCGCCTACGGTGGGTTGCATCATTGTTACGGTGCACGTACGTGTTGGTGTGTTGATCTTGCTGGTGGGTTGGTTTTGTGTGCTGGCGTGGCGGGCTTTGATTGGGCGTTGGGCTGGGGTTGAAAGCAGGGGAATATTTACACCCACTCTTACTGGAATTCAGTTATTGACGGTTAGTGCCACTATCCACTCCAAGGACCTACAACGCCGCCATCTCTTGCTTTTTGTTCTAAATTCAAAATTATCTTTTTTCTTCCAATTTGTTCAAACAAAAAGAAGGGAAGAAATTATAATTACTGAAACCTTTTGAATAATATGTTAAACATACTCATATTTTTTTAAATATAAATGATAAGGGCCGACAGTTCGGTTTTACATCAAATTTATCAATTCAATTTTAAAGAAATAAAAATTGAAAATGAACCAATGAAATTCGGTACACTTTTAAACACGTTGATTTTCAGTTTAATTCGATTCGATTTTGTTTAAACCAAATTTTATGAGATTCTCGTATCTTAAACCGTTTTAACTAATTATTATTTGACTTCTCAATTTTCGGTTGAATTTTCTTTCTATCAATTTTCATAAAATTATTACATTTTTAGCTGGATTTAACTTGACTTATTTATTTTTGGACCAATGTTTTTAAACATAATTAATAAAGATCCATAACCATGCCTAAAATAAATAAATCATTTTGATGCATAAATCAAAGTACATGGCATGGAGAGCACATATAAACCACAGGTCGTTTTAAGCTAACATGGAACGACAAGTCGTTTTATGATTTCCCAAACCTGTCTTCTTCTTCTGGGCTCACAACTGCAAGTCAAAAGATTTCAACTACACAGCAACAAGGCCAGAGATCAACGGAGCTCCTCTCTCCTCCTCTAATGGCTCTCCAGAGCCTCAATTTCACCTCGCTCCTCCTCCTATATTTCTCAGTGGTAATCACATTACATGATTTCCTCGACAATTTTCTGTTGTTGTTTTTGCTGGTGATTAATTTAGGGCTTATGGTTGATGTTGTTTGGTTTTCTGAAATGAGCTGATTATTTTCATTACAAGTTGTGTGGATATGTATTTGGATTCTGGGCCTTCACATAATAGGAAAAGTTTGAAACTTTGACAATGACTTGCTTATCTTGTTCTAACATTTCCTCTGGAATCAACCTTTAGAACTGAGGGCTTTGTTCCTAGTTTCAGTGTTTGGTGAATTTGTTTTTCTGGGTATCTTTAACTTCCCCACACTTTTGCATCTGAGGTTGAGAGTCCTAAAATAGCTTCCATGCATTTGAAATGATATATTCATTACAGGGATGTCTTCCACTACAAACTATGGGGTTTTTACAAACCGTCCAAACCAATCACCAACCAATCACAAGCGTTGCTTTATAGAGATCTGCGCGCACGCTTTCCCAGCTCACGACACATGACTTTTGGAGTCGCAAAAAGTTCCACCCTCAACGCAAAAGTTCTACATGAACTCAAAAGTTCCACCTCCAAGTGTAAAAGTTCCACCTAGCGCAAAGGTTCAGGTGAAACTTTTTGCGCTGAAGGTGGAACTTTTTGCGACTCCAAAAGTTACTGCGTGTCAGCTTTCATGGACACGCATGGACACGTGTCGCGCGCTAGGAAAGCGTGCGCGCAGATTTTCATAAAGCAACACTTGTAATTGGTTAGTGATTAGTTTGTAAAAAGCCCAAAGTTTGTATGTGATTTAAACTCATTCATTATATGTATAGTTTGGTTCAGCTCAAGTTTACAGCATTTTGTGTATTTGTTGTTGAATAGGCATATGGAAATGAGGTTGGGAGTTCAGGGAGGTATCCTTTGGTGGTGAGCACGTGGCCTTTTGTAGAGGCTGTTAGGGCTGCTTGGAGGGCTGTTGATAGCGGGTCTTCTGCTGTCGATGCTGTAGTGGAGGGTTGTTCTGCCTGTGAGGACCTGAGATGTGACGGTACAGGTAAGGCTTCAAATCTCTATATCTCAAAAATAAGTGTCCCGTTTCACTATTTGCAAAATTTATTCGTTTTATTTTGAGTGCTTCACTTTCCACACTTTGCCCCATGTTCTCACTTATCAAGATATTGTTACTAACTTACGGAGGGATATTTTCTTGGTAATTCATATTTATCAGCCAACTAAAATGAAAATGGAACACTTGTTTTTAGGACATCTGTTTTGAACAAGTAGAACACTCATTTTGAAGTTGGGCGAATATTGATTACCTTATGGAAACACATTGTTATCTGCTCATATCCTTTTCTGGTAGCCTTCCTCTTGAACATGTTTTTCTTTTTTTATTTACTGATATATGCTGCTTCAAGAGGTGATGCAATTGTAGCAGTTAGTAATATTCTTTGCCAATTTTAAGCTGAAATTGAATTGAATTATGACTTGAACTCAACATATTTGATATATTTCTACTTCATAGTTCAGAGATCTAATCTATTCAGAAAAGAACTATAAAATGAAACGTGTGAAGGGAATCATAAAGTTTTTTTTATGTTATCTTCTATTGAACAAATAAACTTGGGAAGTTAGTTTATGAAATAATACCTGACTACTCATCTTATGTTTAAAAATCATGATCAATTTGTTACAGGTTGAAGAATGAATTGATGATTAAAAGTTGCTCTAAATCATTACGCAGAAACATGCTTCAAATATTAACAGCAATTCCTAGTTTCATATTTCACTGTTGATATTTACTTGTCAACCTCTATACATTATTGTAGCAGAAGTAATCATGGAGTTCCTGAATAATATGAATTTGTTATGAATAGTGGGACCTGGTGGAAGTCCAGATGAAAATGGAGAAACTACAATTGATGCTTTAGTCATGGATGCGGTAAATGCCAATAACATGTTATTTCATCTGCATTTGTTCTTATGATTTTCTATACTTGTAGTACTTTGCATACATAAAAAAGTTATTTTGGTAAGGACATGCATAGGTGACAATGGAGGTTGGAGCTGTTGCTGCCATGAGGTATGTAAAAGATGGAATCAGAGCTGCAAAATTAGTGATGCAAAATACTGAACACACTTTGCTTGTTGGGGAGCAAGCCTCAGCCTTTGCAATATCAATGGGTCTTGCTGGACCCACAGATCTCAGTTCATCAGAATCTACGGGAAAGTGGAAAAAATGGAAAGAAAACGACTGCCAACCTAATTTTCGAAAAAATGTAGTTCCTAAAGGTAGTTGTGGCCCTTATCATCCAAAGGACTCTTTAGGGTTTAGTGAGGACATATGTCCCGGGGCCATTTCCATTGAAGATATGAAATCAAAATCCTCCCGTGTTGGTCTTCACAGCCATGACACAATATCAATGGCTGTCTTTGATAGAGTAAGTTGATACTTGATAATGAAAGCATTGTTCATTTATGTATTTGTTTTTTTATCTGACCAAATTTATTCGTTTGTTTATTGTCCCTAGATAGGACACATTGCTGTTGGTACATCAACTAATGGAGCCACTTTCAAGATTCCTGGCAGGTAAGGTTAACATGAGGGCTAATAGATACAGTTGCTATTTAACAATAAAAATAGTTAGAACATATTTTGTTTTATAGTACATGTAAATATGTTTATTAAAAGACCCTCAACCTTCTTTTGGGGAACTAAAGCAGTTAAGTAACTATATTGGACATATTCTAGAGTTTGACACTTGAGCAGACTAGTGAGAGATCATATGGCAATTGTAAAATTCCTTGTATTGTCCTACTGAATGTTTCTAAGAAATAACATAAAATTGCTAATGCATTAAATTGAAGCAAACAATAAAAATGCTTATTATTTACAATAATAAGCCTTTTCAATAGAATGCTATATGTTAGAATAGGAAATATTAGGATGATTCTATTTTCCATTTATTGAAAGATTAGAAAGATAATGAAAATATAGTAGAGAAAGAGCACTGTTTTCTTGTACTTAACAATGCGAAATATTGACTTATTATCTGAATCAAATAAATAACGGGACCTGCTTGTTATTAGCATCTCAATCTGAAACTATTGTCCTGGAAAAGTATCTTTGTGCTGATTGTATATGTTCCTGTCATGCTGTCCTTTCAATGTACAAACATCATATAATTCAAGTTGTGCAAAGAACACCTGCCAATCAAGAGTGACTTCATTTAATGTTTCTGCTAATCAAGCCTTTAGGATTTTGAGGGTATTAATTGAATTTTCTTCCATTCCACTAGGGTAGGTGATGGTCCCATCGCAGGATCTTCAGCATATGCCGATGATGAAGTTGGTGCTTGTGGTGCAACTGGGGATGGTGATATCATGATGCGCTTTCTTCCGTGGTAACTATTTTATCATTAATTCCATAAACTTCTGATTTCAATCATGTTTGGTCCTGGTTTTCATAAAAGAATTGCGCATCCTTTCAAAAAATTGATAAGTGGCACTGTTAAGGGGTCCAAAAATAGTTTTACCTTCAAGCTGATGAGGATAAGGACAACTATGATTATCAATATTGAAATTCAAAAAGTTTCTTGGTTGTCCGTCAGCTTTAGCATGAAATAGAATATTACCTCAACACTACAAACTTTCTCATGTTCCATGAATGTTAAGTATATGCTTCTATCTGATTTCAGTTATCAAGTTGTTGAGAGTATGAGACTAGGAATGGAACCAGACCTTGCTGCTAAGGATGCAATATCAAGAATCACGAGAAAATTCCCAGATTTTGTTGGAGCTGTCTTCGCCATCAATAAGAATGGTGTGCATGCCGGTGCTTGTCATGGATGGACATTTCAATACTCTGTCAGGAGTCCCGACATGGAGGATGTCAACATCTTCACAGTGCTGCCGTAAAATAGTTACTTCTCCACAATGCCTAGATTCTTCATTTTTATAATTACGATAATCAGTTCAACTTAGCTACAATGTATCAGTAAATATAAATTCCTTTTGAAATCTTATTCAGCAAAACATTGGATCATCTGAAGTTCAGAACATAGTCTTCTCAAATATGAGTTTGTTCAGGAAACATTCTTGCGAGAAGTTTATAATTTTCGTTGTGTTTCATGTCGTTTCAGCATAGTTTCTGATCTACATTGGATGAAGCATGCCAATGCTTGCAGGAGATACAAGAAATTGACCAAGTCCTGTAAATTGGATAAACATTAATGCCTTTCACTATCATCTTTATCGACTCAATTTTGGAACAACCTCCACCATGCCTATTTTAAGTCACTTTGATCTCATCATCTCTTCAATTTAAGAAAATATTGGTAGTAGTTAGAGCATAAAACATTCATTCATACATTATTCCTTGTTTTTGTCCAAATTAGCATTAAGTAGTAGCAATTTTGTTTTGAGAATGTCCATCTGCATATATTATTGGAATCATAACTAGACAATTAGCAACCTGCCAATTTGTGATGGAACAAAACAAATGCATCCAACTAAAACGCCCTCAAGTGGAAGATTAATATTGTTGGAAATTTCAGGTGAAGATTATCATTCGAGTTGACAATATGTATGCATCTCGTCTTGAAAGTTGAGTTGTACCATATTAATCAACAAGAGCATAATATATTTAAAAATCACATTGAGACACAACATATTTAATAACCGTCTAACATGTTGTAATTGTATCATACGACATGACATGATGTAAATCACATGTCTGAGTTTTAACACGAATCAATTATATTTGAATTAATCGATTTTGGGTTGGCAAGAAT
Organism: Geranium brycei; assembly: GCA_036897365.1. Taxonomy (NCBI): domain Eukaryota; kingdom Viridiplantae; phylum Streptophyta; class Magnoliopsida; order Geraniales; family Geraniaceae; genus Geranium; species Geranium brycei. The sequence continues at coordinate 18,636 of JAYMTP010000504.1, forward strand.
AAATCAATACATTTTAAATATAATTTCATATTCTCATCCTTGGTGTTAAAATAGAACCATGTGTTTAATTATGCTATATTTTCTATTTTGAACGAGTATTAAACATATCTGTAATTATATTATTGCCAAACACATATATTGTCATGTCGTGTACTATTTATTACTTTTGAAGCTATGTTTAATAATTCTAATTTTTATGTTATATTTATTTGTTGACCCCAACAAAAAGAAATAAATAATTTTTATCAATCTATCTTAATCTATTTTTTAAACATTAATCATATAATTGTTTCTTTTCGGGTACAATTTGACAACCAAATTGAAATCACTTAAAAGTTGAAACCGGAGTCAGATGTGAACTAAATTATATTTTATTGAGAGTAGATATCATATTATATGGAATTGTTTCCAATTCAAAAGTACAAGGGGCAACCAATTTTGGAACAGAGAAATAAAAGTTTAAGACACCGGCTCCAAAAGCATTTTGTTTGTGACTTTTTAGGGTATTATGGTTTTATATTTTTTTAAGAGAATAATATTTTTGTACCCCTAATTAAATTATTTTTCACTTTCATATCCTAACTATTTTTTTCTTAATTTCAATACCCTAACTATTATTTTGAGACAACATACTTTTAAAATACCTAAACTACCCCTGAATTTGAACTGGTTCAAAAAATCAGAATTGAACCGGTTCAATTTTGAAATCAAGAAATTGTCCAAACGGTGACATTGAGTGTCGAATGAACCACCTCCCCAAGGATTGGGAAGTCTAGCCAAGTAATCCTTGTGGCCTCATGAGGGTCGCGAGGAAGGAAACAACCTGGTGAAATCCAACCGAAATACAAAAGTAGGATGGATAGGTGAGCTCGAAAAAAATGGAGCTTACTTGCCGAAAAAAATGGAAGAGGTGAGCTCGAAAAAATGTAACTCACTTACCGGAAGTTAGCTGGTCGGCGACAAGGTGGCCGGAGAGAGAGAGAGAGGTTGAAGAAGAGGGTATAATTGTAATTTCAAATTAATCAAACTATGGTTTGATCTTTTTGCTGGATTGGGCTGAATTAGAGACTACTGAAATTGAACCGGTTCAATTTTAAGAGTAATTTAGATATTTTTGGTATTTTAAGGGTGAGTTGTTTTAGAATGATAGTTATGGTACTGAAATTGGGAAAAAAATTATTAATGTATGAAAGTGGAAAATTGATATAATTAGGTGTACAAAAATGTCTTTTTCACTTTCTTGAATGATTCCCGTTTTCTATTTGACATAAGCTAAAATATGAATTTTTTTTTAACGTCGATGAAATACTTGATATTAAATTAAAGTTAGATAAGCTAAAATGTGAAGAAAAAAATTGATATTGATAAAATATTTGACATTAAAATACAATCAGATAAGTTAAAATGTGGGAAAAAAATAATATTGATAAAATACTTGATTTTGAATTAAAGTGAAAGACTATGGATTCATAATAATATATGTGCTATATACTAATACAACACCCTTTGGCTATTTTCCCAGCATTAATTTCTAACTATACGAGTTCATGCACCTAAACCAACTATAATCCCAATAGACTTTACTGATACCTTCTAGCACTCTTCAATTCTCTTAACTTGATTGCAATGTAAGTGTCATGCTTGTATATATATACATCACATAATAAAATGGTCACCATATTGAAATGTTGATCTTGCTCATTTCACTTTTCTTATAAAATTCAATATAAAAAAACATCATGTAAATTAACAAAGAAGTTTTAAAAACTTCTTCTAATTATCTACTATAAATATATCTGGTATTAAATATTGCTTGTCCAATACCTAGATTATTATAGTGATGACCTTGTACCCAAATGATTTGATACATTCAAAATTAATTGAGAAAATAATATTTATATTTGTTTGAACATCTCCTTGTCCTTAGTTTGGAGGTTAAAATTACTAAATTCATAAGTAGGGACTAGGGAGTACAGTAAAAAAAACATATACTTTGTAGTGTACTGACAAAATAAAGTCAAAAAACAAGACAATCCAAAAAAACTACAAAACTATACCCAATTAAAAAATAAAATAAAAATGGCCTCTGGTTAAGGAGTTGGAACACAACAAGAAATCCCTTTGAAAGCAACAGAAACAGAGTTGTTTATAGTATTCATTCAGACAATAGCCATATCATATCATATTGCAATTTGCAAGTTTCCATCATTGACCCAACAAAGAGAAGGTGACAAACATACAATTTTGAGAACTGGGTAATTAATTGCCAAGGTGCAGCTTTTCTCAAACTTTTGGCTGCTTATATGATCATTCAACATCACATTGAAATCATTTGCTACACTGAACCATCCTAAACCTTTTTTAATTCCTTATTTTACTCAACTTTTATCACACGGTTTTGCAGAGGAAGAAGAAAAATGATGGGCTTTTCTTTTCAGCTTTCACCTCCACATAGGTCTTGCAGATTGTGAAAACCTGGTATGCTTCTTGTTGCTTCTGAATAATTGGGTGCATAACTTTCTGGGTTTTCAATTTTGTAGCTTGTTATCTGTTTTTGAAAGTTATATTCATGAAACTTCACTTCCTTTCCCTTAGTCTGTGTTTTTTTCCCATGAATTTTTGTTTCTGGGTTCAAAATTGAGCAAACCTTGTTTGGCTTTATCTGGGGGGTTTTGGGGAAAATGGGTGGGAAATGAAATATAGTTAGAGAATAACCAGAATTGGTATTCCCACATAATCAAAAGTTCAACTTTCTTCTCTCTTTGGTCAAGTTTCCATCTTTCTGTTCCATGTACTTGCTGTGCTCTTTCATGGTATTATACATTTTGTGTATTTATTCTGTGGATTTTGATGTGGGTTCATCATGTAATTTAGGTTTATGGGGATGGATTCTCATATGTTTCATTACTATTGGAGTTGATTCTGTAAAGATGAAAAAGTCCAAGCAAAGCTGTTTTGTTGTTTGGTTCCATTGCAAGGGCTAATTTAGGTGTCATATGTCATTTATCTTCTGTATGTAGTGTTGCATAGAAGTGACATAGAGTGATGGAGGGAAAAGCGATGATTGAAGAAGGTGAAAACATAGTTGGGCTGCCGCCTCCCCCTTCTGTAATCGTCGCGATGGCCATCAATGGAAATAGGAAAAGCAAGTACGTAGTCAGTTGGGCATTGGAGAAGTTTATTTCTCAAGGAAATACCGTCTTTACATTGTTGCACATTCGCCCTAGGGTAACCGCAGTCCCCACACCATGTAAGTTCTATTTCTTTATGTTCAATTGCACGTCGAAAGTTAGAGGGCTAATGCATCAAGCAGTACTTGAGAGATTGTCCAACACGAACAAGAAATAGCTTAACTTTGTATACTTTCTTAGAGAACTTTGTTTCCATAGTTTCTTGCTCTTTTGCAAGAAAGCATGTATTTGCGAGCTCAGACCTTGAGTCGTTCCTTCTTTTGATATTAATTTGTACTTCCAGTGGGAAGTTCAATTCCTCTTTCACAGGTAAGAGACGACGTGGCAGCTGCTTACAAGAAAGAGGTGGAGTGGCAGACAACTCAAATGCTTCTTCCTTACAGGAAATTGTGTGCACGAAGCAAGGTTAACACTTGTTGAAATTTGCTGTTGAGTCAAAACCTGCAGAACAATAACTTTTATATTCTAAAATTTTGTATATAGGTGCAAGTAGATGTTACAGTGATTGAATCAGATGATATACCAAATTCAATAGCAGAGGAAGTTGCAAAGAGCTCCATCAGCAAGCTCGTAATAGGAGCTCCATCCCGTGGCATCTTTAGTAGGTACTTATTGTTCGAGTATCTCTCTCTCTCTGTGTATTATTTCTTCACTTCATCATCTCGTCTTGCTTATATCCATTTACATCACGATGTTCTGATTAACGGAGATACTATTTGTAGGAAACTTAAAAAACAAAGTATGTCACGTAAAATCTCAGCAGTTGCCCCAAGCTTTTGCACAGTTTATGCTGTTTCAAAAGGAAAAATATCGTCCATTCGCCCATCAGACTCAGAGACAAATGGTATCAGCAAAGATGATAGTAGTGACACAATCTGCTTTACCAACACTTCTTCAAGTTCCACTGCAGGCTCACAGACAGGTAAGTGTACTACTGTACTCTACTGATTCATCATTAAGCACATGAATAATTCTATAAATATGTGTTAGATTATTTTTGTGTGTCTTAATTGCAATCTAGATTCCTCTAACTATATGCGCGTGTTTAGAATATCAGTAGATGCATGCTGAGTTGGGTATGGAGATTATACTCTCCAAGCTCATAATTTATGTAGAAAGTGATTTCAAGTCTACTGACACATCTCTTTCTGCATCTTAAATTAGACCTGGGCTCAACTGCTTCATACTCCCATTTCCGTTCACCTTCCCTGCAAATGCAGCGACTTCGAGCTCTCTCTTCTATGAACCACAACCTTCTTCATTCAAGAACTAGTTCAATTGCATCTAATCATTCAAGGTGCCAGTCTCTGGATATCGATGGAGGAAGTGATGCATATAACAGACATCCATTTAGTTACAGAAGCTTATCAACCGATACACAGTCGTGCTTTTCTGAGCAAGCATCCACCTCAGATGTGCTCACAGAGGATTCTTCGTCTGAAACCCAGGTAGCCTTTTCACTTCCTATTCACCCTTGTACTTGAAATCTTCTGCATTGAGGTCAGAGTTCATGAGTACTTGTTATGTTGCTGGAAATGTTTCAAAATGTATGTTTTCTGTACTAAATATGCATTATCACTTGTATCAGTGACTCTTATATTCACTGTTGAAGTATTATGCTACTTCGCAATCATATTCAGGTAAATATCAACGTCGAGTTAGAAAAGTTGAGGATTGAACTCAGGCATGTTCGGGGATTGTATGCCATAGCTCAAAGCGAGACAATAGATGCTTCTCGAAAGGTTAGCAATCATTGACATCCTTATCTTTGTTCAACGTGCTATCGTCCCTTTTATGTGTTATTTTACGCTAGCTAGATAAAAGTAATGATTTGCTCTTACTAGTTAAAGTAACACACATCTCATTGCTTTTAAACAGCTGACCAACTTAAATAGCCGTCGAATAGAGGAAGCTGTAAAGCTGAAGGAGACACACTTCAAGGAGGAGAAGGCGTATGAATTGGCACAACAAGAGAAGGAAAAATACGAAGCTGTGAAAAGGGAAGCTGAGTTTGCAATGGAATGTGCTGAAAGAGAGGCATTCGAGAGAAGAGGGGCTGAGACGCAAACTCTACGTGACACCAAAGAGAAAGAAAAGCTTGAAAACGCCCTAGCAGGTTCCATGCAACAATACCAGAAGTTTTCATGGGAGGAAATCATGGTTGCCACCTCATCATTCTCTGAACATCTCAGGATTGGAAAGGGAGCATATGGCTCTGTGTATAAATGTATTTTACATCATACAACAGCAGCAGTGAAAGTGCTACATTCAAAAGATGGCCAAGAATCAAAGCAATTTCAGCAGGAGGTACAAAAGTTTCAGTACTAACTGAAAACTGCACTTACTATTACAATTTACAGATTGCTAAAAGCTAGTTTTTTTTTCTTCACAATCTTACTGTTTTTGCAGCTTGAGATCTTGAGCAAAATTCGACATCCACATTTGCTTCTCCTTCTGGGCGCATGCACTGAACATGGTTGTTTGGTATATGAGTACATGGAAAATGGTAGCCTGGAGGACAGATTGGTGAGGAAAAACGATACGATTCCCATCCCGTGGTTTAAAAGGTACCAGATAGCGTGGGAGGTAGCATCTGCTCTCGTCTTTCTTCACAGCTCGAAGCCAAAACAAATCATTCATCGTGATTTGAAACCAGCGAACATCTTGCTTGACAGTAACTTTGTGAGCAAGATTGGCGATGTAGGATTGTCCACCATGGACCTCTCTGCACATGAGGACACTGGCCCTGTGGGAACTCTTTGCTACATAGATCCCGAGTACCAGAGGAGTGGGTTGATCTCTCCAAAATCCGATGTTTATGCTTTTGGAATGGTGATTTTGCAGTTGCTTACTGGGAAGCCGGCCATTGCGCTGGCTCATAAGGTGGAGATGGCGATAAAAAACGAGACTTTGAGAGAGATATTGGATCCAGAAGCCGGGGAATGGCCGGATAAAGAAACTAAGGAACTGGCTGTGCTGGGACTGAGATGTGCTGAGCTTATGCAGAAAGATAGGCCTGATTTGGAAGACCAGGTACTTGGTGCATTAGAGAAATTGCGACAAGTAGCTGATACAGCTGCATATTCGTCTTCTGGTGCTTCCATGTCCCCTAACCACTTCATCTGCCCAATACTTAAGGTAAATCAACAAATATGGTTGTCTAAGAAAATACATTGTTATGATTATGAATGGCTATTATTTGCAGGAAGTAATGAAGGATCCTTGTGTGGCTGCGGATGGATACACTTATGACTGCAAAGCAATTGAGAAATGGTTGGAAGAGAATGACCACTCCCCAGTGACGAATTTGCCTCTGCCAAACAAGAATCTGATACCAAATTATACTCTTCTTTCTGCGATTGTGGAGTGGGAATCCAAAAGATGGTAGCAAAATGTTTCACAGGTACATTTTTTTTGTTTTTCAACAGTCAACCGCTAGAATGGGAAATAAGTGAGAGAGACGAATGAGAATATATCAATATCATACTTGTTCAGGCTTCAAATGGGAAATATGTTATTGTCACTTGACTTGTATACCTCAAAACTCAAATATATTGGCACTGCATCTGTAAACAAGCGAGAAGCCATACTACTTTAGAAGAATGGATTGTGCATTGGTGAAGGAACCTATTTTGCAACAAATAATCAGTGCAATAATCTGGAAACAAAAGCTTGTACATGTCAAAGGAATATATTCTCTTGAATGCTTCCCAAGAACAAAAGGTTCTTCTCATTTCAATCATAAAACACACATACTGCACATGATTTCAGTTTGCAATTGCCTCAAGCAGACAATCCCATCCTTGAGTGCGAATTTTCTGTGAGCTCTTGTTCTGAAACTCGACTTCATGTTCAGAAAGCCGAGAGCCGATCCCTGGGGCCATTTTACTTCAACAATCTTGGCCTCACCCCCTTAGCAACAAATCTGGCATTCCACTGGACCAGCTCCTACAATCTTGAGTTCAGAGAGGTAGTGGTTGCCATGATGTTATGATCATCTCCTCCGCCATGCCATCATGCATTTTCTGTAACTGAGATTCCAAAAGGTTCTTTCGGGTTGCATAAAAACTACCTGTTTCCAGATCCAAGGGAGCAGTCTGCGTCAACAATAAAAATATCATAATGTAGTTCTTGAAAAACTGGGAAACTATTGGTTGATAGAAGAATATGCATTGCACAAAATATAGACAAAAAGATGCACAAATATGTTTATGCTCCTATATAGATGGTTAGTAACCAATCTACAATTAAAACGAGAAACAGAAATAGATTTTACTTGAATCACAAAACCTGAAATCTGGTGCGGAAGACATTGGGTACATCTGCAAATAATATATCCCACATATGAAGCCCAAAAATAGTCAGCCAAATGCCACTCTCAGTATGGGCACCCTGCCACCCCCCTCCTTCCCCTGCTGTGTAATACTGCAGAGCAAGCTGCTCCACTCCACATTGCTCCCCATCTTCCCCATAGAATCTGCTCTTTGTGCCAGTTTCACAATGTTTAGTATAATTATTTGTTATGATAGTGTGAAGAAACATCATAGTGGAATTCCTATCGTCTCTCCTAATCGAGATTTGATACCCCTTCAGTGGCGGAATTAATGAGCAGCCGTAATCCCAGCTTGTATTTCTTCTTCTAGTACTCCATCCCTATGTAGTGTGTCGATTCCATCTCATATTTTGCAGGCCAAATACCTTACCCGAAAAAATAGGTATTTGGCCTGCAAAATATGAGCTGGAAAGGTGAAGATGGGTTAGGGTGGTGGAAAGAAGGCCTCTCTCCGTAGAGTTTCATAACACTACTTCCTGAAATGTTTTCACCCTCAGCCAGGGGAAGATGAGTATTTCTATACAAAAATGCATTAGTGAACTCACAAATGCACACAAACTTTATACTACCCAACATAAAAATGTCTGACCCGTATCTGTCCACACAGCAGGTCTTGTACTGTGTAGTCATCGAAAGCCAACTATCACTTTAGGAGCCAAGACTATGGAAGCAGCCAAAATGAGAAGGATCCTTCCATAATGCTCCAGTTCACATGATTTTATTATACTAAAACATAAAAATGTTTGACCCGTATCTGTCCACACAGCAGATCTCATACTGTATAGTCACCAGAAGCCAATTAGATGCTTTAGGAGTATAAAATATGGAAGCAACCAAAATTAGAAGGATCCTTCCATAACGCTCCACAAAAATATGCATGAGATCAAATATGGAGTTTTTTAATGCTAATTGTACATTCTTCTGAAATAGTGCATAACCTATGAATAGCTATTTTGTGCAATGTGCCCTCATGTTAAAAGAAAGGGCAATATTTCCAATAAATAGCTAACTAAATGATTAAATGATATATTATAAGAAATTTATGCTTCGAGAATAGATCCACAAGGAGAAAACAGCAACAAAACTGCATAAAAACAGTACAGAATCAAGAAACACAAGATCTCAGGCCTATGATACCCACAATGACCAAAGTGTTTGACATGTTCATATGGATCTAACATGCAGTGTTCTAAAAGCGCTAGGCGCTACTCGGGCGGAGAGGGCCTTTTGGGGACTATTCGGGGATTAGTCGAAAAATAAAACGGATTCAAGGATTAATCAGGGATTAACAGAGGATTAATAGGACAAATCAGGGATTTTTAGAACACTGCCAACATGGTATAGTGGATAGGTTTCTTGCAATGGTAAAACATCTTTGTAATGATATGCTCTTAAAGTAATGCTAAATATACTAATATAATAGCAAGTGCAAACCTTTTTAAGCCTGAAAAAAATTCAAGTAGTTCAGAGACGGTGAGGGCATTCAAAATCTCATTCATGTCATGTTCACATAGTTCATCTGTATGAAGGGAACACATATTATATCTGTTCATGCATAGTGAATAACAAATGTCCAATTAAAACATCGAGTTTTAGATCAGGCATGAAAATTATTGAAAGTAAGCTTCACAGTTCGATTACCAGACCAGCTTGTTCACTGCTTGATGAGAATCCTCTACTTCTGGGTACAAAATATTTGACATCTGGAACCACGTCCCTGTAGTAAGAAATCAATATAACAGAACTGCTCAATGTCGGAAACAAATATATAAATTTCACTCTTAGCTGGTCTTGTTGAGCCAAACTTTTACATTTTTCTATGATTTTCAAGCAAGTTTTTTTATCAGCAATAAAATATGTTAAAAAACAAACATATAAATTTTGGCTACTGAAAACAATGAATGCTGGTCTGGTTTGGCATGAAAATAACTTAGAATTTGGAATCTGAAAACAGTGAAGGCTGAAACAAGGCAAACCTTCATGGCATTAAAATCCATAACATTGTACAGGTCTCTCGTAAGTGATATGCTGACTTCTGCATCCCGTTTGAGCAATCCACGGACACCATTGGAAACAAGGCTGTCATAAATAAGAACCCAACTGTTGTGACTCATTGGAAGGAGCATGGACTTGTCGTTTTGAGCAGAAGTGTAACTGAAGAAGGGTGTGATGGGTCAATTTGCATTTTCTTCCTCTAGATAAGCATGCATCTGAATGTCCTTACTTGAGATGGTATATATCTAATACAGTCCACCCAGGTAGATAAATATAAATACAAAAATGCCAGGTTTTAAAGAGTCTGATAGTGATGATCAACATAGTCCAAGAAGGCAACAACTGATTGAATAAAACAGGCTCCCTTACTGTTTTAGTTGCTAGGCCATAACATTTGCCCAGTCAGCGGCAAAATCAGCTTAAAAGAAAAGCATTTCAAAGGGAGGTAAATTTGAGGATTTAAGACTTCAGCCCACATAGATTCACTATATTTAAAGCACCACCAATACAAAGACCAGTCTCTCAGAGCTTCAATGGGACTTCAGTAAGACTCAGTTCTCTATTAGATAGATCTGTAATCCTCTTTTCTCATAAAAAGGACTCATCATATTGTTACAGTTTATCGAGATCATCTAAATGCTGTATCAATTTAAGCTAACCACCTGCCAAAGTTCAAAACTTGACCATTCCCTTTGTGAATTGAAACAAGCACATAAAACATGTATGAACTCAGACAAAACCCACAACTCAATCCAGCAGAAATTAATACTTACATTGCGAAACGAAGCGATGAGAAACTCAGTCTCGTCGACGCCACTGATGCATAGCAGCAAACGTAAAGAAGATGGAGAAATCGGATATATGTAGAGAAGCGCGGTCAGGAAACGAAACGACGGCGTTTCAAGACCAAACGAATCGGCCAAGACGACGAGTGATATGAGCCCTAATTTCGCAAGTGCGTCGCTTTATCTACCAAATCCCGCCAACGGGCTTTTATTTCGGGGCTGAACTCATCGATACTGTTTTATATAAATAAGTCACGCTAATAGCACAACAAGGCACCAGTGGTCTAGTGGTAGAATAGTACCCTGCCACGGTACAGACCCGGGTTCGATTCCCGGCTGGTGCATTTTCGGAGTGAGCTGTGATGATTATTGTGCACATAATGAAGGTTGGGTCCTTCAAAAACATCTGAAGTCCAGATGAGAGATATTGCACATCAGAGCTCTTTCAAATTTTTTTCAACTTCCAGGATACATAACAACAACCTTTTCATCTGATTCCTTCGTAATATTTACCCATCAAATAAGTTCACATAAACTGCTGTTCATTATGAGCTCTACATTACATTGTGTTGTTCATTTTACATTTCATATTGATGACAACATTTAAGCTGAAGACAAATTGTTACCTCAGATAGGAATTGGGTATTGATATATGAACTTCATTAATATACTTGGTGAATTGCTTCCTATGTGCTTATCTGATATTGTTCTGGTGGAAAAGCTAATGGTATCTTGCTCCGAATTAACGGGTAAGCTTCATAATGTAGAAGGAAACTAGTAACTTTACTAAGGTTTCTCATTTCATAATCGTATCGATGCATATAATAATAGATGAAAAGAAATGTTGGTGTCCCAATACAAGGAGGATTCTGAATATTTGAAATGTAACAATGTTCTGTTTTGTTATTATGAATTTAATTAGAGATGATAGGTGAAGATTGGAGGGATGAAAGCATAAGCGGTGTTTCGGTGGATTCCATAGTGAATGACCCAGCATTGTAGGTCTCTAAACATTTTTGCTTATTCTACAAAAGGTCTAGTTTCTATGCATCTAACTGTAGGTCTCTGAACATTTTTGCTTATTCTCCAAAAGGTCTAATTTCTATGCATCTAATTGTAGGTCCCTGAACATGTTGTACAGGTTGTTTTTGATGAGATCTTCTTCAATGGACAATCAATGTGATTCATTTCCATAAGGAAATCAGCAACTGAAGTTAGTTTCTAGAAGGCCCAGAAATGATTTGGTTTTCATTCCTATTAGGGTTTAGTGGCTAAATCAGGCTCATGGCATATTTGAATGACAAAACGAAGCCAACGTGATGACGGAGGATTCTATGTATCAGACCCGATCAGATTGAGGTTAAATGTTTTAATTAAAACATGTTTTTGGGTATATTTTAATTCGAGTTTCAATAAAACATGTCTCATACCATACTTATTTGTTTCCAGTACTATGAGATGGTGTGTGCAAGCAACAAGCTACCCCATCAACTCTTGTTTGCTGTGAGCTACTACATGTTCAGCTAAACAATCTAGCATACAGCAGCATACAATACTTGGTTAAATAAATTCAGGAACATAGATGACACAGAAAGGCACCATTGGTCTAGTGGTAGAATAGTACCCTGCCGCCGTACAGACCAGGGTTTGATTCCCGGCTTGGTGCATTTCTTTGAGCTGTGATGATTATCGTGCATCTCTGAAGGTTGGGTCCTTAACCATCTGAATCTCAGATTGATACACTGCATATCAGATCTCTTTTTCTGGTTCAAAAATCTATTCCCAGTATTTGCTCCGAAGGCATTGTCCTCTTAAGTTTCAGCTTCAAAACAAGCTCGTCAACATACTATTAACTCATCATTGCTACCTATTGCTAATTACTCAGCAGGGTTGTTCAGCAATGTTTCATATTGAAATTGTTGTAATATTGATCTCTCCTCTATATTATCAATATATTTCTCTTTTCGCCGATAAAAAAAGAATAATATTTGATATGTAAAAATGTTCTGTTGTAGATGAACAATACAATGTAGCAGTTTGAATATCAATATCAGGTAAATGAGTTGTTCCATGATTGTAGTATCTCTTCTGTTGCATATAGTTTTGCTTCTTTTTTTTTGATTAGCAAATAAAAACCCTTAAGAGCTCCCAAGAAAGAAGCACGAAAAGGCAAATACAACAAAGCAAGAAAAAAAAGATAATAAGAGAAAACAGAGAACAATTCAGGTCCTTGAGCCAATTATATCTTCAATGTCTTGAATCGCGACATCATCAGAGGCTACGCAAGTGATGCCTAAGAATTGGCAGAAAGCCCAAGTTTTGGTGGCCTGATCATGAGAGTTCATACCACTCGAGTATTCCCGTGAAGGGTTTGTAGGAGGGATTTGAACCTCGGCATTGGATGGACCATCATCATGAGAAATAGAAGCAGGATCCAAAGGAGCCTTGGATTTGAATTTTCGCCGCTTGTGGACATGTGTAGAGCTAGGGATAATGTGTACAGGCATTGATAATGTGCTTACTATGTTTCTACTTTCAATTCCCATATGGACTAATGTTTGGGTTATGCACCAACTCTCTTATACACTATCGACTATTTTATGTCTATGTGCCAAACAACTTATTTTAAATCAATCTTTTATGGTTCCTCTAAACAAATTCAGATCCTTTACATATGGGCACCAGTGGTCTAGTGGTAGAATAGTATCCTGCCACAGTACAGACCTGTGTTTGATTTCCTGCCACAGTACAGACCTGTGTTTGATTCCCCGCTGTTGCATCCCTTGAGCTGTGAAGATAATTGTGCAAACAATGAAGTTTGGGTCCTTCATAGCTCTCTGAATTTCAGATGACAACACTGCATAGTCAGAGCTCTTTCTATTCACTTTTGTTATGTTTTATTCTAAAACAATCAGTCCGAGTCAACATGGACTTTTTGTAAGAACTTCTTGCTTCTTTGTTCTTCATGATTTTTAGGTCTCTGAGCCGTTTTAATTATGTGTTTCATTGTTTCTTGTATGATGGGTTACTGCTATAATTGCATTTCTTATTGTTTGTTTGTGCCTTTGTTCGTTAATTTTAGTTCACCTGGGATATTACCAACAATCATGTTTAAACTTTTATGTAAACTGTAGCAGGGCTTGAACCTAAGTCCTCAATACCCAATTTCAAGTAATTGACCCGTTGAACAAGCAAGCTTTGCTTTTATATTATCTGTCCAAATGCTTATACTTGTAATGTTTTCTAACTTTAGCCTTTTTCGTTTGAATTAGTTTTTAGCTTCTCGTGTATATTATTACTATATATATGGTTTTATATGTGTTGCAGATAAGATGGTTCGCTCGAAAGATCAATTGGGGCAGTATGCAGCATATTTGAATCAAGACTCATTTGTCCTAAGTGAATGGTGGTGGCATTGATATATGTCCGAAAGTGGCCGAATGAGTTATATAGAAAGCTAAAAGGGCATGTTCAAATGATAGTGAAACTATTTCAGCTTCCTCGTCGTCCCGTTCATCAGAGTATGGTCAGCTCATGGTCTCCTCCTAAATAGATACACTCAGCTTTGCATGACTAGCTGTGCTTCTCAAAATATTGAGTTGCTTCTAACACATATACATGATGACATAACATTGCTTTGATACATAATATGATGTACTACTCGAATTTCATTGTCATATATATTCACAATCATAAAGTCTGAGTCCCGTTGAAAAGAAAGAACCTAAGGATTGAGGTATTCAAACATTGTGCTTCTGTAACTCAATTTGCTTCTACATGAATATGAAAATGATGGCGATGGAGAAGTTAGAAGTAGACAACTTGGAGGCGATTGATCTATACAAATTTAATGAGTATGCTGTTAGAGCTGTGCCCTAGCCCAAGTATTATAAGTCATCTACAATGTAATGTGTTTTATCATTGTTGGAAATAA
>JAYMTP010000505.1:0-32857 GCA_036897365.1 Geranium brycei
AGCCATATGCCGCCGCCGAGGATGGGGATGGAGAGGACGAATGTCACAAAGTTCACTGCTCCGATCACGTGGTTGCTGCCCCTCATCATCTTTGCTTCTCTGATCTTATTTGCCTGAATCAGAGATGCTTCTGCTCTTTATTTATTGTGAGCGATGATGGGTGGGGCTTCGAGGAGAGTGGGTGGCTATAGATGACAATAGGACGGGTGCCGGGTGAGTTTTGGTGGCCCCGTCTCCTACCGTGTTGTAAAAGTCATTGGTCGCTAGTCAGTCGGATAGGGTTTTCTAGAAATTAATCGGATCAAATAATTAATCGGGGCTAATCGGGGATTAATCAGGGACTCGGAGATTTTTACAACATTCAGTCCTACCCATTTGAATAGTGAATTTTGTGGCCCCGTCTCTGGTGTTGTAAAAATCGCTAGGCACTAGTCAGCAGGAGAGGGCTTTTTAGAGACTAATCGGAGATAAGTTGAGTATCAATCAAAAAGTAAATCAGATCAAATGATTAATTGGGATTTATAGGGAATTAATCGGGGGCTAGTCGAGGAATTAATCGGAGACTACGAGGACAAGTCAGAGATTTTTACAGCGTTTGGTTCTACCCATTTAACAGTGGATATTTGGTGTTGGTCGAATTTGGAGTCTTTGGAGCAACCATAATAATGAAGAATGGAGCTTATTTTGTATGAAGAAGAGAGAGAGGCATGGAGGAAGAAGAAGGATTGAGAGTAAATGACACATTTTGAAAATTTAAAATACTTACAGGAGCATTTTAGTCTTTTCACCTCAAAATTTAACAGATTTTTGAAAAAAAATTGACAGAAATGACTTTGGGTACTTACAGTGAGAATTTTTAAAATTTAAAGTATCCATAATGCCAAAAAGAATTTTAGGGGTAGTCAACCTGTCATTATATCATTACTAACAAATATAAAATATTTTAAAATTCTAAAGAGACTCCATATTCTAATCGGACGTACTAAGAAACGGAACCACTAAAACTTCCATCTCTAGAGAGGACTAATGTACGTACACCGATGACTGATATATGTGACTATGTGAGGGTGAGAATGTGAACAAACCAAAAGAACACCGTTTTCATTGTTCTTATCTTTTTATTTGCCGACATCGTTAACATAGCTTTTTTAGCGGTAAAATTTTGGAAATTCAAAATATATTATTTAAATTACACAAACACGTTTGTATATAAATTAATAAATATTTGAGTATCTAAATAGTATGAGGTTTACTAATACTATAATCGGTCTCCTCTACACAAGTGTCTGAATGAGCCGAATCGAGCCTCATTTTGGCAGGGTTCGGCTCGAGTTCGGCTCGGACTCGAACGACCTCATGCAACTAAACTCGAGCTCGGCTCAATTCGTTCCGCTTAAATTTTAATTCTGATATTCATTAAAAATTAAGTAAATAATAAATAATTCATTAAATAATAAATGAACTCAATTGAGATTGGCTCAATTTGATTCGGCTCATCTAATTCTATTATAAATATTTATTAAAAAATTTAAAATATATAATTAATTAAATATTAAATGAGTCGCGCTCGCGAGCCTTAAAAGGTTAGGCTCGAGCTCGACTTGTGTTATTAAATGAGTCCAATCTTGAGCTTGAATTCGACTCAAGCTCGATTATGACAAGCCTGAACCGAATATTTAACGAGCCGAACTCGAATAATTCGTTAAAAACTCGACTCGTTTACAATCCTACCTCTACATATATGAAGTAGAAGAGAATATACATGGATCATATGATATTTTAGTAATATATACATTTTATTATTTAAAATACACATGTCAAGTTAAGACTTATTATAATTGGATTTTGAACCAAATTTTACTCAAAGTAGAAGGAATCTCCATCTTGAAACTATTTTGCTATCCTCATCATCATGTGTTTTGGTTGAGCAATGAGGACCACCAATTTATAATCAAGAGTTGGTGAAGTGATAACTATGATCTCAATAGTGAACCATTTTACACACATTTTATATTGTAAATTACTCACACATTTGATCCAATGATTGAAATCTTATCGTTTATAATGATCACTAGTGAATTTAGAATTGCAATTTACAACCCTATATTGTGCCGTTTTAGATGATATATTATTGTCTATTTAAACACATGTAGTTGGGTTATATATTTTAGGGAAAATTATAAAAAGTCTCTTTTTGCTATGTTTTTTACACAAACTCTTCCTTTATTGTATTTCTGCAAAAACTCTTCTTCACTCATATTTATTTTTGCAAAAACTTTTTCTTAGTTATGTTTATTTTTGCATAGTCTATGCAAATCCGTAAAAAATGATGAAAGTGTCGCTTAAGTGTTAACTCAAACGTGCTTAGGGGTGTGCACTTTGGCAACAGAACCGGAGACTGCATCCAAACGAACCAGAACCGGGACCAGAGAACCGAGAATCGTGGGTAACGGATTTGCACACACGGTGTAAATTTGAACATGGATGAGGGAGAGTTTTTGAAAAAATATAGTAAATGGAGAGTTTGTGCAAAAAAACACAGTAAAGAGAGACTTTTTACAATTTTTCCTATATTCTAAATGAAGATTCACTCACAATTCTCTTTGATGACATATAAACCTAAGTTCACTGATATGAGTTAAAATAGGAAGAAAATATATCACTCATCCTTTCGTGACAAAAAATTGTAAATTTCACACATCACTTTTGCTTTAGAAATCACCTTCTTTTAGAGAAAACAATTTTATTATAAAATAACTAAGCGTACATCAAACTGAATGACTGGAGCTATAGATTATGAGATAGACCCCTCACCGTGATCACAACTACCTTTTAAATTCTAGATATTTCTTTTATTCAACTTTTTTGGGATGATTAAACTGAAGTATAAACTCTTATTACTTATCTACATTTAATAACTAAAACAAGTTTCACTCAAATAATACTAGTCAAAAGACAAATTACCTTTATAAATGGATACCCATAGTTTTTTCCGTCTATATTTTTGTAATGCACAAATGTAAGTATAAGAATTGCTCTCCCATCTTTAAGGATGGCAAAAAATCTTGATGGATAGAATGGGTAAAACTCAAAATATTTTGGATTCAAATATTTGGACAAGTGTTGGTTGACCTATACCCAAAATCATTTAAAAATAATACTTAATTCATATAACATAATATTATGTTTTTATACAACTATAATTTATAATTCTGGCTTAATATTCATTAGCATTCAATTTTCCTTTTCCTCTTTTCTTTTTGTTACAAAATCATTTCTTTCAAAATTATGAAAATTGCTATTTATTTATTTATTTCTTTAATTTGAATTTCTCGGGTTGGGTTTTGGGAAATTTCTGCACCCATCGGGTTTTGATCGGGTCGGGCACCAAAACCTTCTCGTGGGTTTTTTGCGAGTGTCGATTTGGCGAAACTCGACTCAAATCTGACCCGTTGTCATTCTTACGTCATTTCGTCGCAAAGCCAGCTCAATTTTTCTCTTTAAAAACGGGTGATACCAAAGTTTGAGGAGTGACAAATTCATCAAACCTATATTAAAATTTCCACAAAATTATAATCATTCTCTTCTAAAGTGCAAGCCCTTGAACCGTCAAAATTTTACGTTAAAATTCGGCCCAAATTTGCCTTTCATAGCCCATATAAATTGGTCTCGAACACAAATAGGCCCAATGGACCATGTGAAGATTTGGACCACGTGGCGTGAACAGAAAGATAAGAGAAACTGTTTCATTTACGCGGATGCGACAATTCTACATCAATAATGTAACGCCATTGACAGCTCATAAATTACAATATTTTTTACATTTTCTATAAACTAAAAAAGTTTGTATTCTCATATATGTCATCATTTTTTAAATTTAATTTATGAGGTCATCAAAACATGTTTTTGTCTCACTCCGTTAATTTTTTTAAAAAACTTACGAAATGACCAAAATACACTCGCAATCAATAATTGAACATGCGGTTTATCTCGATTTATGGTTTGGTCGGCTTGAGAATCAAATTTTTGTCAAATCGGTTCGGTTCGCCTGGCTTGAAGCTTGACCTCCTCGTTTTGTGTTGGCTTCATCTCCGACGTCTCACCAACTCGAGTACCATCAGAAGCCTTGAACGAGTCCAAGACACTCCATTCACCTCTCTTGTATCTAGCCGGAGCTGAAAATTGAAGACAAACCTTCAAACCATACAATCCAGACTAATTTGGCAGAAATTTGATTTTCAAGCTAGCCAAACCGTTGGTTCAATTATTAATCACGAAAGTATTTTGGTCATTTCACAAGTTTTATTAACGGTGCAAGACAAAAACATGTTTGGTGAACTCACAATTAATTTAAAAAAAGAGCAACAACAGTAGTAATACAACCTTTTGTGGTGAAATTACCTAAAAAAACAAATAACAAGTGACGATAAACGAGGCCGAGACACGTCGGACCGAAATTATCGGCTCCGCGCAACAAACTCCATCTTCTCCACAACCCTACACTGCACTGCACATTTCTGGAGCTTCTCTCTCGTCGGAAATGGCGGTCACAGTCTCGCGATCTCCGATCGGCCACCTCGCCCCAAAATCCTCGCCGTCCGGTCAAGATTCGAGGACCGCCTTCGTTTCTCGCCGAATCCGATTCGGACGGCGCTGCTTGAGACCGGTTCTGGCCTCTTCCTCTCCTTCTCTGCGGGGTCGGCACAACAGCGAGGACCTCGTCGTAGGTAAGAGCGAGGACTTGCAGAGGATCTTAAAAGACGAAGAGGAGGATTCTTCTTCGTACAGATTCGAGTCGAGAGATTTGAATTCTCTTCCCAGTGAGTAATTTTACTCTTTTTCTCGTTAAATGTTGATAGAAATGGAGTTCTAGGGTTTTTTGTTGATTGTGTGTTGTGCGATTCAGAGCCTCTGTCGTCTACTCAGTTCTCTTATTCTGTGTCTGATGGCTCTCGTCTTCGCGTCGCCTACCAGGTAGAAGCGTGGTTTTTGAATCTATGATGGTCTGGTTTGGGGTTGAGTGTGTTTGATTGTTTGAATGCTGCGTTTACAGGGTGTTCATGGTGCATACAGTGAGTCTGCGGCGGGCAAGGCATACCCCAACTGTGAAGCAGTGCCTTGTGAACAATTCGACACGGCTTTTGAAGTAAATTCTTGATCTCTTCACGCATTGTATAGCAAGATTTACTAATTTGTATTAAAATTTATATCTCTAATTTCACGCCTCATTGTTTCTATTTAACTGTATTGTATGGTAAAATTACTTTATTTGCCCAAAATTTATGATTATCAATGTAATCATACAGGGCCAGTGTGTGCCTGGGCAACACAGTCTATGTTCATGTCTGTATTTCATTGTAGTAGTCACTGTCTGTTTGAAGTTTATTAAATTATGTATTCTGTCCTGGGTGGTTTTAAAGTCCTATTTCTTAAGTCTGATGCTAGCTGACATGGTATTAGTCAAGAAGCAGTCAAGTTTTAGGCTTTGAGCTAAGATTGGGCACTCTTGGTGTTTTGGTGCTCTAACATACAGTAGTTGTTCAAAATAGCAATATGTATTATAATTGAAGAGACAGAAAGCAATCTATATCACTAGGTAAAAGGGAAGTAAGATAATCTTACCATTGAATCAAACTATGCATAGAGTAATGGGGATAAGTATCCCCTCAAATTTACTGTTGGATATCTTATGTGGTTTATCAGGAAAATTCCACTCCAGTCATTATCTTCATTAAAACAAACTTAGTATGGAAGAAAATCTTACCTGGGAACAGTGAAGAAGCAGGGTTATATGCATCACTTGTATAATTATGCTAGTTTTAATCTCTTGAATGGATACAGTGCATGTGTGAGTTCATAATTAATCTCACTCCAACTTATTTCAACCACCACAGGCTGTTGAGAGGTGGCTCGTTGATAGAGCAGTTTTACCCATAGAAAATTCTTTAGGAGGGAGCATTCACAGAAACTATGACCTTCTGCTTAGACACAGATTGCATATAGTTGGGGAAGTTAAACTCGCAGTTCGTCATTGCTTACTAGCCAATCATGGAGTTAAAGTTGAAGACCTGGAAAGGGTTCTTAGCCATCCACAGGCATGGCATATATTACTCTCTGGTTCATTTGTCTTTCTTGGCATTCTTGTACTATGACAGTTTTCTGAAGAAGCTCATATTTCAGGCTCTTGCTCAGTGTGAGAACACGTTAACAAAGTGGGGATTGGTCAGAGAAGCAGTTGACGATACTGCAGGTGCTGCAAAGGTAGGCCTACATACCATAGTTGGACTGGTTATCTTAGAGAAGTAGGCCCAGTCACGCTCACAAGATTTTACCTTATAAGCATTTGTTGTACATTGAGGGGATTGCTGGGAACTGGAACCGCATTTAACATTCTGACTTTTAAAATGTATTGGACCAATTAAGTGACATATACTGAAGCAGTTAATTGCAATTTTGTCTTTTGTGGCAACAGTTATTCTTGGAAGTTTTGGACTTAATCACCCATTTTAATTAGCGATGACTGTTTTTATTCTATTCTATTTCTAATTTTGACTGAGTTTGTTTTTTGCCACTTTAAGCATATTGCTTTGAACAAATTGAAAGATGCAGGAGCAGTTGCTAGCTCCTCTGCTGCAATAATTTATGGTTTGAATGTACTAGCCCAAGATATTCAGGTTTGTATTTGGAATTCTCTTTGCTCTGTGTGTTCGTTTATCTCTACAACAAGTCTCTCATATTTTATCCATTTAGTAGGATGATTGCGACAATGTTACTCGATTTCTAATACTGGCAAGGGAACCTATAATTCCAGGCATAGATAGACCATTCAAGGTTAGCCCTTCAGCAATCAAATACTCCTACTGAAACCACCAAGTCATTGTTCTACACACTTGTACAAGAATAATTATCGATTTGGAGGTAGCTCCAGTATTCATTAATTTATTGGAGTTTTTAATAGTGAATGCCTTTATTGATCTCTCAGACAAGTATAGTTTTCTCACTGGAGGAGGGCCCAGGAATGCTTTTCAAAGCATTAGCTGTATTTGCCCTACGGCAAATCAACCTTACAAAGGTTATTGATTGATCTTCTCCCTGTAACTTTTATGTCTACTGGACAATCCATTTGCCATATATGCTTTTTACTTTGAACTCTTATACCTTATTATTTATTTCTATTAGATCGAAAGTCGTCCTTTGAGGGATCATCCCTTAAGAACAGCTGATGATAGCAGTAATGGAGTTTCAAAGTATGTTAACTGAGGATATTGGTATTTTTGGAGTTCATGGCTGTGTTCGAATCTGTTTGCTTCATGACACATGCATATATGTTTATACAAATTGTTTGAACATAATTTCTTCTCTTACAGATACTTCGACTACCTCTTCTATGTGGATTTTGAGACATCAATGGCTGACCAGAAAGCACAGAATGCCCTCAGGCATTTGAAGGTGTGGTTAACATTAGTATATCCTTTACAGTTCTGTCTGCAGTTTGTGACTGAATGTAACGAGATGATCACCTTCCCTTGCAGGAGTTTGCCACTTTCTTGCGAGTGTTGGGGAGCTACCCAGTCGACACTAGCATGCTTTGAAGATCTAAATGTGGTAAGAATCCAATGCCTTCCCTGATGTTTACAACCTGAAGTCTGAGAATTTGGTTTGTTTAAGTTTGCTTTTATTCAGAACAAACTCTCTTTTATTATTCAATCTCAGGGCCTTACCTGGCGTCTTGTTTCAATGCTCAGAGCTTATCCTTTTCTGAACCTTTATTCAATCCGTTTAACAATGTGTACCATTTCTTTTTCCACCACCCTGACAAAGGAATGGTATTATTCTCCATCTGCTCCAAATAAGTGCCCGTTATTTATTAGTTAAGATTAGTGCTGTCCTTGTGTTATCCCACAAAGTGGTCGTAATTAACTTCAGCCAAGTATGTTTTTGGTAATTCATACCTGAACTTTCTAAATAAGCAACACAAGATGACACATATTTTGGGACATTCAATTTTAGCAAGTAGAACATGTATTTTGAGATGGGGCATCATTTAATAATCTGGGAAATAGACAACAGTTGAGGTATATAGTTGAATGCTGACCTTCTGTATGGATAATGATGAGTTAGGTAGGTCTATACGAACCATACTGGAATTATGTTAGCAGTTCTAGGGTTATAGAGCATATAATATTTACGAGTCATAAATCATTATAGTTCAATTTAATTCTCTGCATTATGTACTCTAATCAGTAGAGAGAAGTTGTTGGCTTGGAGACTGGAGCAGCCTTTTTATGTTCCTGAAGTTCTTTTTGGTAGTTTGTAATAGGTTTCTCTACTCTTGATTCTGAGCCTCATTTGTTGCTTTTCTACTGGTTTAGGAGAAAGGCATTTATGGAATCTACTGATGCTGCTGGCTCGAGGATCTCGCATTCCTAAAGTCTGAACTTGGAAGAACTGCTGTTAGACCACTGATGGATATTGGTTATCATATGAGCTCTTTCCATATAACTTATGTTACTTGTTATGGTTGTGTTTGTCTGTTGACAAGTGCCGTTGTTGTTCAATTTCATTTTCCAAGTGCAGTTAGATTAGTTTGTTACTTGAAACTCTTCTGCCATTTGAATATTGAAGAGGTTGTCTGTTTTCTTTCATTCATGTCAAATAAAAGTGCAATACTTTAAATGAGCTGAATCTTAAATTCTTCATTTTGTCATTGTAAAAAAGTGTAGAAAAGAATGAGAACAACAAGATAGGGCAGAGATTGGGGTAGGGTTTTGAGGAGTATGTGTCACTTAGCCAGCTACAAATTAATGGTTTTGAGGTGCACAATGCCACTTGGCCGGGTACTGGATCAATGATCGTTTCGTAGTCTCCGACGTCTTTCGCTGTGGTCGGCGTGGTCTCGATCTTGGGTCCGTAGTCTCCGATGTCTCTGCGGTGGTCGGCATGGTCTCGATCTTGGTTCCGTAGTCTCCGACGTCTTTGCGGTGGTCGGCGTGGTCTCGATCCTGGATTGGGCTCACCGGAATAATATTTTCTTTATTATTTATAATATGATATTAGAGCTATAACCGATTATTGGTTAAATATTTAAGAAAATTTTGTTTTCTCCACTCGTCGATTATTTGTGATTCTAACAGGTGGGCAAGACAATTCAATCGCTTTTGCAAATATTCATACGTAGCGGAGCCTCCATCACTGTTGTTGCTTGTCGTCGATGCAAATTGGTCCATCTTAGGTCGATCTATCACATCTCCCTGACAATGTTCCAGCGTCTATGAACTTCACACGTCCTCTTCTTTAGTGCCCCATTTTACTATCTCGGTGTTATCCTTGTCTTGCACCTCAACTTGTTTCCGTTGTCATATTTTTGGATTGTTGTTTTTTATCTGGCTCTGTTTCGTCCTCTTTGACATTTGTTTCGGCCAACGATAATGGTCCGCATGTACATCCCGTAATTCAAAAATCTTGTAATCCAGAAAGTATATCCCGTAGTTCAAAAAGAATATTTCGTAATTCGTACACCGCACGTGAGATGATTGATGAGTATCATCGAAGTCCTTTTGAAGACTCTAACTCACAAAAAGAGGAAGAAGACCGAAGACCGAAACATATATTATCTAGATTCAGCACCCATGGCAGTACAAAAAATAAGTAGAAAATAGTGATAAATAATGAAGGTGCTGAAGAAAAAGATAATTGAAAATATAAGAGCATAGGCAGTTTATATCTTCAAAAGTTGGTTTACTAGTTCTTAAATTCTAACAATGCCGGTTTGGGGTGATACTGCAATATTGTTGAACGCGAGGTTGTTCTAGGTGCACCAAATGAACCAAAAAGTTACGTGCATGTCATGCTTAACTATGTTTGGCGCAAAATGAATTCGAATTAAATGGAACTTGTGGAGTGAAGATAACTCCTCATCGAGAAGCTGTCGATAGAATTGAGGGTTCCAGGACGAGAACGACCATTAGTGAAATACCAAACCTTGACGGTTGCAAGATAAAAGGAAGAGTCTTGGGAATTTGGTAGGATATATGCCAAGAAAATTAAGTTACAAACAATAAAAGCGAAAAATAGTACTATTAAATGTTATTAAGTAGTTTTTAAGGGAACACCCAACGGTTGAGCGTCACATTATTTGTAGTGAGATAAAGGGTTCGATCTTGTTGGAAGGGTGAAAATAAATTTATAGATAAGTAGATCGTGATCATGACAATTTACCACACCTAACTATCCGAAAATATACTTTCATACCTTAACTAATTTTGTCTATTTTTAGTACCATAACTATTTTTTTGGGACAACCTACCCCTAAAACACCTAAACTATTCTTGGTTGAGCCGCAATCAAACATACCAAATTAAATTGAGCCCGGCTCAATCAAACTCCAACAAGTTCAATCTGGTCCGACCAAAAAACTGAATAGAAGCAGAGACCTTTGAATTACATATCAAATATAAAGTAGAGATTAACAAAATTGAACTAGTTTAATTCTGTTTTCTTAAAACATGAGTAGTCTAGGTATTTTAAAAATGTTAGGATAGGTTGTCCCAAAAAACACTCAGGGTACTAAAAAGAAACAAGTTAGTTATAGTATGAAAATGTCATTTTCCAATAGTTAAGTATGGTAAAAAGTCATTATTCCAAGTAAATTTGATGATATATTTTATATTTTTTAAATGCTATTAAATAGAATTATTCATATCAAAATTCCTAAAAAACCAAAAACATCATGCGACTAGACGACCATTTTAAACCATTATCATCATTTTATTTATAGAAAAAGAAAATGAAAATGTAGTCACGGTCAACATTTAATTCTCCATCAAAAAAGAATTTTCCTGTTCCTTTCCTTTTTCCACTTCGATTCCGAGAGAAGAGAACCAGAGAGCATGTCCATGCCC
The DNA here is from genome assembly GCA_036897365.1 of Geranium brycei. NCBI lineage: Eukaryota > Viridiplantae > Streptophyta > Magnoliopsida > Geraniales > Geraniaceae > Geranium > Geranium brycei. Next base: position 10,902 of record JAYMTP010000505.1, read on the forward strand.
ATGCCCCGAATCGCATGGCGGTTGTGAACAAAGGCTTCGTCGCTACGCCAAGCGCCATCACCAACCCCTGAGGGCCAATTTCTCAGATCTGGTTTCCTGAGGACCAATTCCTCTTCTTTTCTGTTTGGTTCTCGAGAAATGGCGAGGGTGGCCAGAATGGAGGAGTTCATCGACAACTTGCCTCCCATGGATCTGATGCGCTCCGAGAAGATGACCTTCGTCCAGCTCATCATCCCCTTCGAGTCCGCGCACCGAGCCGTCTCCTACCTCGGCGAGCTCGGCCTCCTCCAATTCCGCGATGTAAGTTTCTCCGCAGATCCGACCTTTGTCCGTGTTAGATTTGGCATTTCTGGGTTTGGAATTCTGGGGAGGGTAGGGTTCTTGATTTTTTGTGCTATTTTGAAATGCTTGATCGACTGATTTGAATTGGCTTCATGAGTGGAGCTTTGTAGCAATCTGTTCCTTTTCCCTCATCCTATCGGGGCCAGTAGGTGTGAAACTTGGGATTTGGATTGTTATATTGTTATCGTTGCCGGAATTGCATCGGCAATCAGAATAAGCATTTTTCAATGACATAGGATTTTGGGCAGTTTACTGTTCATTTTGATGTTCTTCAGAATTTAGTGTGTGTGGCTGAATCCTGATGTAATCACGAGAATGTACCATAAGTTATTAGAATTCTAGACTTCAATTTCGAAATATTCATATATGTGTATGATTCAGATAAGTGAAGATTTGATTGTTAATTTTCCTCCTATTCGGTAGAACCATACAAAAATGTTTCTTTACTCGCAAGAAAGCCACTTAAGGTTTCTTTGTGATTGCCATTTTCCTGCCTAGTAATGAGTTTGATTTAGAAGATCCAATTGGACGTGTAATGGGCATTTGGGTTTGTGACTACCAGTGTAAGTGCTTACTAGTGTGATATGAAGATTGGCTGCCGAGTACTTCCATCCGTGGCTGCTCGGACCGGCAATGGCAACCGAGAATTTCAAGTGCATTTTTTCATAATCCATTTTTGTTATTACAGACTAGATCTAGATTTTTGGTCACCAATATACAGCTCATTTTTTCTCTCGTGATTTTTTTTTCCTCTTATGAAAGTTAAAGCTCAGAACTTTCAGAGCAGAACTTATAATTGCAACTTTACATCACATGCATTGGTAATTGTTTTCTGTTTGTCTTTCTTGGCAGTTAAATGCAGATAAAAGCCCTTTCCAACGAACTTTTGTTAATCAGGTAAGTTGAAGTTCTGTTTTTTACTTTGGGAATCTAGATGCTCTTTATTGGTTTATTTTTCAAATGAATAATGGTCTGTTCATAACTAAGTGTAACAAAAACTTATCTGGTACCTAAAGTAGGTTACTGATACTCAAGACCTTTTATGCTACTGAATTAAAAAAAAAGTACTCTGGTATCAATTCACTTGCACTTGAGTGTTCCCATTAAATTGTATGGCAGAAATGGTATTGTCAACTGATTCCTGTTGAGGTTTTGTTATAAAAATGTTCAGATTAATTTATTCGTTACTTGCTTGTGCTCTCTATATATCCCTTCCTTCTATAGTAAGTATGAGAGATATATTCACTAATTTCAAATGAATCTTTCCTTACTGTCTTTGTCTTAACAGTATATTTTTCATTAAATTTCATAATTACCTTAACATTTTCTGATTTTACTATTGCTGATTACGTATGAAATAACTGAATTGCTAAGTCTAGTTTATTATGGTTATTTTATCGTTTGGGTGGTTGTTGATAGGTAAAGCGATGCGGAGAGATGTCAAGAAAGCTGAGGTTTCTCAAAGATCAAATCAGTAAAGCTGGTCTCGTATCTTCTGACCGTCCTGTTACGCAACCAGATGAAGAGTTGGAGGATCTCGAGGTCTGTTTTCGCATCACTATTTTTTTACTGGTTGAAATCGCTTTTAACTTTTACAACTTTCAAATTTATGATCTGAGATACATAACGTGAAAGGGTGCTGGGAACCTTTATGATCTTACTCCTCGTGTCTCAGCCTTGAACTTTTAATAACCACTATTGAAATTGAAATTGTTTCTACTTGATGTGGCGACTACTTTCTACAAATCAATTGTGTGCAGTAAAATTTTCTGTGATTATTGCGTTTTCAGGCCCAACTTGCTGAGCATGAGCATGAACTAATAGAAATGAACTCTAACAGTGAGAAACTTAGAAAAACTTATAACGAGCTGCTGGAGTTCAGGATGGTTCTTGAAAAGGTAAGTTTCTCTTTTCCCACAAAACTGCCCTACTTACCGAATAAAAGTTCCTCCTTTTCATTTATATTATTGCAGTTGGAAATTATTGCTCTCGTTAATCTCAAAATTTTCATTTGGGGTGGGTTGGGACATTTATTCGAGTCTTAGCTTCAAACCTCATCAACTACTTTAAATATCGGGATTACTAGTACACACATGCAGATTCCCTATGTTGCAGAGTTACCTATTTGTATATTGTAGAAAACCTGACCCTGAACTAATATCGGGTAATCAGCAAACAGGCTTTTCATCTGAGGATGTTATGTGAGTCTTAAGCATTTTCTTTCAGTGGTAAAATGAGATCTAGGCTCAATGATATCACAGTGAAACAAGTACTGTTCCTTAATCCTAATATGCTATTATGCTTGCCTTGTAAGAAGTGGAGTACATATTTTTCCAGTGTACCCTATAAATTTTGAAAATGGTTTAGTTTGCCTAAGGTATTTTTGGGGTGGCACACCTGGATAAGGATGCTCTACAATTATTTATTTGCACACTCTTATCTCTCAATTTTAAATTTCAGGCACTGTCATTTATGGTATTCAGACTAACAATTTCAAGTGATGACCTAGTGGTCAATTGTTAGTGTTCTTGTGTCTAGATCAATCACTTGGTTTATATCTTTTACCTGTTATTCGTAATTTGAGGAGTTGTTATCTAGAAATTACGTGAGGATTCCTGAGTAATCAGTTGCTGTTGACATGCTTATTTTCTTGTTTTTATGTATCTGTTGTCATGATTCATTGCTATGATCTGAAGTAGCCTATGCTGGAAAGTTCAAATTAAAAACCTTGCAACATTTATTTGCAGAAGCTATTTCCTTTCCTCTCTCACACATAATTTTGTGGGACAGGCAGTTGGCTTTCTATCAAAGGGTCACTCAGTCCCAGAGGAGAGAGAATTGGAGGAAAATGTGTACTCTAATGATAGTTATGCCGATATATCATCATTACTTGAACAAGTACTCACTCATGAAGCCTTCTCACATATTTACTCTTTTCTGTTGCAGATCTATATGGTTTTAATTTACATGTTGTTTTAACAGGAAATGAGGCCTGGATCGTCAAACCAATCTGGTTTGAGATTTATAAGTGGGATTGTTTGTAGATCCAAAGCACTTAGATTTGAGAGGATGATGTTTCGTGCTACAAGGGGAAATATGCTTTTCAATCAAGCACCGGCTGATGAAGATATTATGGACCCTGTAACATTTGAAATGGTTTGTTCTTTCCTTTGATATATTTTACATGCATATTTGGACAATATTTATACTGAGAACTTTCTAGCAGCTTGTGTGCCAAGCTGTTTTGTGTAGTTATTTCTTGGAACAATCGTGCACTCTAAGTGTATTAATTATTTTGCTATTATCTTTTCAGGTTGAGAAAACAATATTTGTGGTCTTTTTTTCTGGAGAGCAGGCAAAAACAAAGATTCTGAAAATCTGTGAAGCTTTTGGTGCAAATTGTTATCCTGTTCCGGAAGATATTACAAAACAGAGACAGATAACCAGAGAAGTAAGTATGTTGTGATGAAGGTTCCCTATTTATACATCCATTCTTTTTTGTATCAGATAGAATTCCTAGTATTTAGTTACACTGCCCTTTTATCTAACCTAATGCTGTGTAATTTCCGTGCACTCATGCCGCATAGAATTTTCATTATTTTTCCTGAAAAATGTTTCAGTAGTGCATGGGAGTAATCATAGAATGATCGATTATACCTGATTCCATCTCCAAATATTTGCAGATAGATTTTAAAATAGATAGATAGACTGTATCGTGTATCGTGACTGAAGGTTAATGTTTTTGGTTAAAGGTAATGTCACGTCTCTCTGAATTGGATGCCACTCTGGATGCTGGAAATCGTCATCGAAACAAAGTTCTTTCTTCAATAGGTTTCAACCTAACAAAGTGGATAACCACAGTAAGATGCTACTACTTTTTGTCTCTTTTAACTTGTTCCCATTTGTTTGTGCAGTAAATTATATGGATTGTTTTCTTATTCTAGGTAAGAAGGGAAAAAGCTGTGTATGATACTTTGAATATGCTGAATTTTGATGTTACAAAGAAGTGTCTTGTTGGGGAGGGCTGGTGCCCCATATTTGCTAAATTAAAGGTACTGTAATTTGATTTATATTTTTCGTTGGTTTTAAAATATGTACACTACACTTTCATGTAATTTGGTTTTGTCGAAGACCGTAGACTACTGTTTTTCTTCACATATGGTAGAAATTCATTACTACTGTGATTTCTCATCATAGAGTTTTTGCAAATATACAATTTTAGTTTAAGGAGGAACTGTTCATGATTCAACAGATTCAGGATGCGCTACAACGTGCAACATTTGATAGCAATTCACAAGTGGGCATAGTGTTTCACATTATGGATGCAATGGAACCACCTCCTACTTATTTCAGAACTAATCGCTTAACAAGTGCATTTCAGGAAATCGTAGATGCCTACGGGTGAGTTTAGTTATGATACTATTGTTTATAATTTGCACGGTTCCTTGGCTTGCTCTTCTCTAGTGAAGAAAAATAGTTTCATACTTTAGCCATGTTATTAACTGCCTAAGGCGCAAGCTACTTTTAGATCCATGGGGCTAGGTTCCCACCTTTGAAAATAAGGTGCAAAAAATGTCTTACCAATATGAAAAATGCACTCAAATACATAATAAGTAATAATTTAAATAGACGTCATGTTTATGTTAAAAGTAAAAAATAAAGAAACTCAGGCATAATTAAGTCTAATGAAATCTACATATAATGTCTTCATCACCATCAAGTATAGAATCACTATTTCTGTCATAATGGAAGATTGTAAGCATGGTTTGTTTCTAATCATGGGGGCTGGAAATTCTCCAACGCTGGAATTCCAGGTCTTGTGGCATAGGAAGGGGTTGGAACTTGAATGCTTCAAGAGGCTGATATAGCATGTGGGGTCTGTGCATTCCATCTGGAATACAGAGGCCTGAGTTGACCCAATTTTATCTGTGTCCTTATAAGAAGCACCATGCATTGGGTGGCTCAAGTTTAGAACTCTGTGACTAACTGCTTCTTGTGCCATGGCATAGCATAGCATGTGATCACTCAAAATGGCCATGCAGGATCTAGCTGTAATGGTCAGAATTCATTAAGAAATATAAATCATCATGTAGGACATGACCAGGAACCCTTGTATTTTAATTGTCCTGTAAATAATTAACTCTTGGTCTGTTCAATGGCGTGTGTTCATTTTATTGGACTGTATTTACATCAAAAGTTTCATTAGGGTAGGTGATATGCCATTTCATATTTGTTTTATTCCTAGTAAATAGCTAATGCTAATGCATACATATGCTTCTATATTGACAGTATTGCTAGATATCAAGAAGCAAATCCTGCCGTGTATACTGTAATTACATTTCCTTTCCTTTTCGCGGTGATGTTTGGAGATTGGGGTCATGGGATATGCTTGTTATTGGGAGCATTAATTCTTATTTCTCGTGAAAGTAAGCTTAGTGGTCAGGTACCTTCTTATTCTCTCTATTGTCATCATATACTTTTTTATACTGCTTTCTATGATTGAAAGATGAATTATCCTTGTAAAGGATAAACATAGGGAGGAGTTTTATGTGTGCTTGAGTTACCTTACTTGCGTATTTAATTCCTGCCAGAAACTAGGAAGCTTTATGGAGATGCTTTTTGGTGGGCGTTATGTACTCCTTTTGATGTCACTGTTTTCTATTTACTGTGGGCTTATTTACAATGAGTTCTTCTCGGTTCCGTATCACATATTCGGTGGCTCTGCTTACAAATGCCGAGATGCTTCATGCAGGTATGCTTTTATTATTTCCCTATTAGAACCCTAAAATAACTTACTACAACATTAGTGTCAGCTAATTATGACAATCTTTTTTGCTCTAATTAGTGATTCTCGGACGACTGGCTTAATCAAGTTTCAAGAAGACCCTTATCCATTTGGCGTGGATCCTAGTTGGCGTGGAAGTCGTTCAGAGTTGCCATTTTTGAACTCCCTTAAAATGAAAATGTCTATTCTGCTGGGCATTGCCCAGATGAACTTAGGAATCATATTAAGTTACTTCAATGCACGTTTCTTTAGCAGCTCACTGGATATTAGGTGTGCATGCCCTCCTTTCTTTTCCATTGGTTTGTTACTTGAAGGGTATATCGATAGAGTGAACTTATTCTAAATCTTGTTTTTAGGTATCAGTTTGTGCCACAGCTGATCTTCCTGAATAGCCTTTTTGGGTATCTCTCTCTTCTCATTCTCATCAAGTGGTGCACTGGTTCGCAGGCAGATCTCTATCATGTAATGATTTACATGTTTCTGAGTCCCACTGATGATCTTGGTGAGAATGAGTTATTCTGGGGCCAGAGACCACTTCAGGCATGATCTCCGTTTGTTCTCTATATCATTGCAAGCCATGAATTGATCATTTTGTTTCTAAGTTGTTATGGTGTATTCTGTTTCAGATCCTGCTGCTGCTTTTGGCTCTAATTGCAGTTCCATGGATGCTTTTTCCAAAACCTTTTATTTTGAGGAAGCGTCACATGGAGGTATATTCCAGTTGAAATGATAACAATCATCTAGTTTTTATGCTGTAAGTGTATATTAGGGCTCTATGTTGCAGGGAAAATGTCCTTTCTCTATATGTGTAGAAACTCAAAATGTATTAAATTATTGATTGAATATTGAATACTCAAGTACAATGGGAGATCCCTTTATTTAGGGAAGAGTCCTAGGCTAACATCCCTTATTTACTCTTGTACACCGAAATTCAATGTCTAGTTTAGTTATGTGAAGCAGAAGCTTAACTAGTGAAGTCCAAGCTTAATTAACCCAATGTCAAGTTTCAAACCACAATCTCCCTCTTCTCAAACTAATTAATCAAATCACTCAACTAACTAGGTGGTCAATCAGGTGGGGCCTTAAGCACAATAGTAATAATTGATGATAATCAACGAGTTAAAATATGAAACTAAAAATACTATTTTATATAGATACAGTTAGGTGTCTACAAAAAGGAGTTCAGCTCATACTTATCAAATAAAAATAAGTTAAATCAACAAGGTCATAAAAGAAATCTGAAATTAATAAGAGAAATAGAGGCTGAATTGCAGATAAAAACTCAAGTCGCAGAATCTCTTCCTAGCTTGAGTCTTCAAGCTTTTGGTTGAAATTGTTGAATTTAAATTTCCTCTACTTCATTTTTCTTACTAAGCCTTTCAAAATTTTCCTGAAAACTACTCAAAACATTGTTGCACTGTGGACCAAAGAGTTTAACTCATAGAAAGCTTGCAAGTGTGGTAATGTTCCTTTAGCATAGGAAGAATTATATAGAATATCCCCCACTCTCAGTTTAGAAAGAACGATAAAATACATATTCATTGAATTAGCAAAAGATAAGCTGAATTGTGTCGTTACCTCCATAATAAGTCACTCTTTAGAGTAAGAAGATTCTTTCTTAGCTGATAGAATAATAAAAAAGAATGGTGAAAGAGATATTGAGTGAAGGGGATTTAGCAACAAGGCATACTGGCGCGTGAAATCTCTCTGCCTCGGCTGAACTCGTTTTGCAGCTAGGCATTAGCTCCCTAATTCCTGCTACCTATGCTGCCTATATCCGTCCCTTCAATCTCCATCCTCCTGATGCAAACAACCACAAGTCAAGATCCGAACATAAGCAAACCGACAGATTTATATCTATATTTACTCAAAATAGGCTTAAAACTAACAAATTTCATTAAAACAAAATCAATTTAAGGTAAAATTGGGTAAATGCTAGGTTTTGAAACCGAATTATGCTTGAACGGCGCTAGGGAAAGAGCATAATTTCACAATATGTCATCATACCAAGGTTGCGATCAGATTCCACCTTCGGTAGAGAAGACAGTGATCATGGGTAGGAGAAGAATTATAGACGAGACTGAATCAAGGGGAAGGCTAGTGTGCATATTTGATCATAGCTGACCTTTTGCAATTTATCTATTAGTCTTGTTTCGATTCATGTGCTTTTGAGTCCTCCATTGGGTTAAGTTATCCTTATGGATTTGAAATATGCCCAAGTTATTTATTTTTGTCAGAATGTATTCCCCATATTTTTCTAATTTGAAATTGAACAGAGGAAAAGGGAAAAATTGGTTTTATTTCTTGCTTCCATTATTTTTTAAAAATGATTTGCCATTACAAAGCCCTAATTACTGATAAAGTGATTGATTTTTTCCTCTTCTAGAAACTGCATTGTACTATTGCTGTCTTTTGATTGTTTTGAACTTTGGATATTCCAAAATCACGTGTGATTAATTTCCTTTAGATATTATTTAAAGTTGTGTTTGATTTGAGTTGACATGAAAGATCTTGAGAAGTTCTTATTCTTGATGATATTTTTTAGAGGTTTCAAGGTCGTACCTACGGGATGCTTGGCACGTCTGAGCTGGATCTTGAGGCAGAAGATGAATCTGATTCGGCACGTCGACATCTTGAGGAGTTTAATTTCAGCGAGGTGTTTGTGCATCAAATGATACACTCCATAGAGTTTGTTCTTGGAGCAGTTTCCAACACAGCTTCTTACCTGCGACTTTGGGCTTTGAGGTACAGCCTCGGTTTACTAATAGTGTCAACTAATTTCTTCTTCTACACAGTTGTTTAATTGATACATGTTGCTGTCATGCAGTCTTGCTCACTCGGAATTGTCAACTGTTTTCTATGAGAAAGTACTACTACTTGCCTGGGGGTGAGTTTTTTTTTTCTTTCCTTTTTTGATGCAATAACTTGGGGTGTTTTATTCTAAGTCGCTTTGAACTCTTTTAATTTGCTTTTGTTGATCAATTTCCTCTTCGTATCTAGTAGCTTATATGAATCGTCAGTAATCTTTTGCATGGAAACCTACACTAGAAGATCATATTCTCATATTTTCTTGAACCCCAGAAATGATTTAGTCGTAGAATGATCAGGCAACCTATTTGTATGGGTCAATATTAGGATCCCGACAGATTCCAATTTATATAAGGAGGGATTAGATAATTATTTTATTTATCTTATTAGATTTGAGTTTTTGAATTAGTAGTTATCAAGTTTTTGGCTATAAATGCCTGAAGTTGAGAGCATTAAAATCATCAATGAATTAAGAAGAAAACAAAAGGTTACTTGGAGATCGGTGTTCTCTCGGATGAATGTCAAATTGAGATTAGAGTCTCTCGTTAATAGAGCTCACTATCTATTTAAATCCAAGCCATAACCCGATCCTAAGCCGGGACTGTATCAGTCAACCCCATATAAACTGGATGCTGCTTTGGACTGCGATAACCTAAAACTAGGATAGTCAAGTTCGATCAAATGACTCCAGAGTACATGCTACCTATTGCCTAGGAATTCCCATGGCATAAAGTTTGACTTAGAATGGATTTGTTTTCTTTTCCTGCTTGGCTCCTGCTCTCGATCTGCTCACACAAGGATTAGAATCTACCCTTCGGCAGAACCATGAGTTAGTTGATGGCCAATATCCCAATTATTCCGAACATGTATTATTGTTAAACACGAAAGCAGAAACTGTTCAGTAGTATCGATGTGCAAATTTATTGATCCAGAGATCTTGATAAAGTATATGTATTTTTTTTCCACTAGACTTGCATTCAGCATCATCTTGTGTATCAGTTGCAAAATCTTTCATTTTCCTGTTACAGGTATGACAACGTGATCATTCGGATAGTGGGGCTAGCAGTTTTTGCCTTTGCAACTGCGTTTATATTACTCATGATGGAGACCCTCAGTGCGTTTCTTCACGCTCTGCGTCTTCACTGGGTTGAGTTCCAAAACAAGTTCTACCAAGGCGACGGATACAAGTTCAAACCCCTGTCATTTTCCACATTAGGCGAGGATGAAGATTAACCATTAACATCTCCGCTTTCTCTTCCGCAAGAAGATGATAGAAGCACGAAGGTGATTGTGATTTTAATGACGAGAAAATGAGCATCATTGGTACGAAAATTGGTGGCTACGTTTTGACTTGGGTCCATGAATACATATTTGTATCTTCTTTCTGAAAGAAAAAAGGGAAGTAGGGTTTCACTGTTGTAAAGAACAACTGGGAGGTCACACTATACAAGGTAGTAGCTTTTCCTGTTTTTTATTTTATTGTTTTTGAGCACCAAATTTATCTACACACAAGGTGTAGCGTGGTCTTTTTTTTGCAAGGAATTGGGCCTTCTTTTTCATTATCATCACTGTTTTTCTTCATCTTTTATTGGGTCATTTGTAATGGATATTGACAATTTTACAAACTAGAGTTCCATTTTTGTAAGCATTTGTTTACTACAAGTAATATTGAATAATCCCTCTTCCAAACTGTGAAGGTGACAGCCTATATGCTATGTGTTTTCTCTATCAGTAATGACAAGAGTGAGAATACAATACATAGATTCTGCAACTTGGAACTGAGTCAATTTTGGGGCAGCTTTGTGACAATGGAACCTACCAGCAAATAAACATTAATAAGTCTGTCACGCACAAAATTTGCTCAAATTAGGGGCAATTGCAGATGAATACAAACTAAAACAAAACTGTCACAAGACTACATTATAAATTTAACCACTAGCACTTTACTGCAATATTGACAGAAGTGGATGGAAAATCACCGCATATCATCACATGAGTGGCACATGTGAGATTATTTTTAATAAAATACCGAAAGTACCCTCGCTTTTTAAATATAAAAAACACTCTTTTATTTACCCTCTCGTGTTCTTCATAGGGTTCTGGGAGTCGATTTCCTTGCTCGTGTTGGTGCATGCATCTGGTGGTCAATCCAGAGTAGAGGTCGTCACCAGAGAGGGCTGCTCAAAACTCAATCTTGTTCCTCTTCCTCTTTCCTAGTGGCATATCATTCTCTTCCTCCTCCATGTCATCTTCTAAATCCTCCAGCCGACCTTCCCCAGACTTTTTGCACCGAGTTGAAGTCGCTCGGGAGATTTTGATCTCGCCTGCTGGGATTGCACAAGTTGTTTTTGTATTACGAGTACAGGGGACATAAAACACGACTAAATTGTTTGTTTTTTTTTTTGGTAAAGGAGGGTAGAGTTTTGAAATTTTGAATTCAAATCAAGGTTAAAATTGTCATTTCTTATAAAAGATTACGGTGTTATAACAGTTTGGCGTGGAGAATCAAAACTGTAGTCAAGTGACAAAAACATTTTACTTTGTTAGTGTATGCATATGTAATTTGCTCTAATTATATCTACAAACCGTGTTATTGGTTTTTTAACCCCTTTGTCAGCATCCGAAGAAAAAACCACCATATACCAAGATTCGAATAGGTTTATGCGATCGCAAGAATTTTGTGAAGAAATAAGTTACTTATTATTCATTACAAAATTGATTGAAGTTGGCTGCGGTACATCATGACATGATTTTCTCTTTATTATCATGACAATAAATTTTTTATAGAGATGATTTCATGTAAATACAGTTGATTTTGACATTTTTTACACCTAAATATAATTTTTTGTGACATGTGAGCTTAAACTTTTTCCCCACGTACTTATATTTGTCGTTTATTTTAAGTTAATGTTGTCAGTTTTCAGTGTAAAAATGATCAAAAATACCCCTTATTAGCGTTCAAATTTTCAAATCCATATCATTAAGCTCCTTTTTTGCCTTTCTCGTTATCCCTCCTCATCCTCTCAATTTTCTCTTCTTCTCTACGTCTCACTACAACCCCTTCCCATACCAAACTCGTGCTAACATTTCTTAGGTTTCAAATCAAAATAATTTTAGAGTCTTGTTAATCATATTTTACCGAAAATTCACTCTTAAATTAACACTCACTGTGTTCCGGCTCTGTCTTTTTGAACCGTTTTCTTGTGTGAACGCAACGACGGTGCTGTGGTGGCGCCGTTTGTCGCTCGCCGAAGGTTAGAATGATAACATAGGTAGGGATGTTTAGTCTTGTTGACAAAATCTCCTTGTTTTGGGAATTTTGTTGTTTCTCTGTGGTGTGATTCGCGGGTATCGGCTAAGTTGGCTCAGCTTAGCCATTGCATCCCCGACCCACATTGGCACCATGCCATCGCCACATGCTACAGTACCCTCGACAGTGACAACAACACCGGTAGGTCCTGCTCCACCTCACCTAGGAATAACAAAAAAATCTGAACCTGACAAATTAGAATTTTAGACTTTTCACTTTAAAACTTAATATTTTCCATCCAAAAACTTAACCAGTGGGGTTTTATGAAATTTGGGTGCAATTAAGTGGAAAAAGTGTATAGTTGGGTGTACTTTTCCCTTCTTTGTATGCATGGATTACTGATAAGATCCACATGAACATCTCAACAAGTTGGTGCAGTAACACTTATTTTGGAACTGAGGCTAGTTTGAAAAATGTGTACAGTTTTGGTTATATATTTGTGCGTGTGCAGATAATGGAGTTGAATAGGGAGGCAAGAGGAGACCAATCTCGGGTAACTCTCACTCCCGATGTCATCATGCATGTGTTGCACATGCAGAGACGCCAAACCCAAGTATATACCGAGAGAAGGTATAGTAGTGCTGATATTGATAGCGACGAAGATACTGAAGTTAATTCTGACGCTGACGAGGCTCTGAGTTCTGGAGACTGCAGAATTAGCTAGGGTCTTGCAAGATGTGGGTAAGCCTTTTCTGTTTCGTGTTCGTCCAAAATGTATTGGTTCATGCTTTGATGTTTGTGTTCCTCTCTAGTAGTAGCTGTTAAACTAGATCCGTTGGGAGAGAACTTTGTGCTATTTCAAATATTGCCAAGTATAGGCATTTTCATTAGATCTTGCTTGAGCAGCAAGCATCATTGTTGACCCCTTATAGCCAGAGGTTGAATAGTAATGGGTTTTCTTGTTCATTAGATTTAAATTCTCCTAAATCGAATTGATATTTTTATTTTGTTAATGTAAAGTTTTGTTGGAATTTACATCTACTGATTTAAATAGAGATCAATGAGGGTGTGTGCAACATTAACAATCCATTAATGTTATTTGTTTAAATGAAGTGTTTAAAATTTTATTTTGGTGGATGAATTTTAAGTCAAGGTGACATATCATTAACTTTTATATTTAAGTTGTGAATAAATAATCGGGAAAATGGAAAAAAAACGATGCTCTATATTAAGACACTTTTGTAAGGAGGGTATTGTTAATTTGTTGATGACAAAAATGTGTTGTGAACTTTGGTTTTTCGTGCAAAATGTATGTAGAGAAGGCCTCTCAGATTAGGTCTCTTATCCACGGCTAATACTCTATGTGCTATGAAATGTCATTTTCGCGAGTTTTTGAATTTGAGAATATCCTGGCTACCAATCTAGATTCTCTTCATTGTGCACAATGAAACTGCAATGCCCCAAAAAAGGGATGCTAGCTCTTTTCATTGGACTTTCTATTTATAGCAATATGAATGAATATATTTTTTGTCTCAGCATTGTCCATTATTGGGGATTCTCAAAGTAGAATAGATATATTCTATGCTGTCATGGGTCTCCAACAACTTACATGTCTATCATTACCCTTTGACCTCTCTATCTCCTCAAATTTTCTCAAGAACCAACTTGAATCCAACTAGATTTGAGTTTTGACTTCACTTTTAAAGAAAGAAGGAAGGAAGACCAAAATCTTGTAGATGATAGAAACATATAAATTTGTGAAATTTGACATCAATTTGAAAGATACAACAGAAAAGGGCTTATATGGTATACTGAGAGAGACAAATCTTGTAACTCACTCTTCTTTGTCATCAAACTTTTGCTTGATGTATTATTCATGACTGGTCTAAATTTAATTCAAAATACACAATGTGCCATCATCTCCCTAAGATATTGTACTTATTTCTTTCAGCAATGAAGTCAACACTTTGTGGAGGAATGTTCTATGTTATGGAAATTGAAGGGTGGTTGCAAAGCAAGGTTGTGAAGATATGCATGTATCACATTATCCATAAACAGAGAGTCCAAGGCATGCAAATATGACATCCAAAGAAGAGAGGTGTAACACGAGCGCAAGTCTTGTCCATCATCTACAAGATTTTATGCTTCCTTGTTTCTCTTGAAAGTGAAGTCAATCCTCAAAACAGAGAGAGGTCAAAGGGTGGTGATGGACATGTCATTTGCTGGAGAATATATGCTGGTTTTTGATCTGCTAAGAAGATGATGAGAAGAAGTTATGGATAATGCACATTAATTAATTGATAGTGCCAAAAAATATATATTACAGAATCTGATCTCTCTTGGGGGAAGCTATAAACAGAGAGTTCAATGCACGTAGTTTTGGCACCAAAGAAGAGAAAGAGTCTTGTTTATTAACCAAGGATGAGTTTCCTGCAGCTGCAGCATCTCAACGAGGCCTCGAATTTATTAAATCGAGTTCTTGTTCTAGAGAACTGGTTTTTCAGGCCTAATCTTCTTGATTTTCCAATAAAAAAGACAAATCCGGAACATGTGAATTGAGATTAGGAAGAGAGGTCTTGCATGAAGATGAGAGTTTAGTTTGGTAGCCAAGGATGACTTGCCTACACCCTTTGATCCATGAGGGTTCGAGCATATATGTATATCAGCGTATGTATATGCCTGAAAGTCCCAGGCAGGTTGCTAGGCAAGCATCTTTGGCTTATCTGACAGACTCTTCCCTTTTCATGCTAGACCTTCTCTTCCCACCAAACCTACAAGATCTTGGCATTTTCGTGGTTATGGATATACGAAGACAAGTCTGCATTGTCTGAAAGATGTGCAAATTCTATTTTTAAGTGAAAGATTTTGTATTAGGATTTTGCTGTCGCATAGGCTTGTGATTGTTTCAATTTGAACTCGGATGGTTTTTAAGACCTCCTATATGCATAAACTGTTTTAGGCTGCTGGTGAATGATTTTTCAGCTATCAGGTTAAACTTGTCTCTTACTATATTCTTTTCGGGTTTGTCTAAAAACCAAAAGGGTAGGCTGTAAGTTCATCAAATTATATAAAGACTGACTCTATTTGGTTGTGATATTGCAACAAATTTGGGTTTAATATGTTCTTGACAGAGTGTTGTTTTGTTGCAATTTGGGGTTTATGAGGCTATGATTATGAACTATGTTAGAGCTATATCTCGGAGGTTATAATTTTTCGAGTTGATCTTGGTGGTTAAGACTACTGTGCCTGACTTGCTGCAGGTCAGCTTAAAGTTTGAAACCATATATAATGTGTAGAGAACCTTATACATGACATGGTACTTCTATTTGGATAGTCGAACAAAAAGAGTCTTTCAGAAACTAACCAGGAATTAATCGAAAAATAAATTAGATTGAAGAATTGATAAGAAATTATAAATTAATCGAACAAGTCAATAAACAAGTTTGAGATGTGAATGACAGTCTAGATTAGCATGTGCTTAGCATGTGCTTTTAGTCTACCTTTATGCATAATTTCGGATTTATTAAGGTATTAATGTGAAATGTGACATTTAGAATTGGAGTGTTTACAGGTAGAAATTGAAATTATTAAATTAGTCTCTTGAGCCGGTTGATAATTACTATAGTTTAATTAGCGATCTTAATGTCTACCATAATACTCCAATAATCTTAACATGTGGCTAGAAATGATTTTTTTATATTTCAAGACATTGTTTTTGCTGGGGACGTATCTAAGAAAATTAAACTATACAGGGTCGTCCAAGTGCCATTTTTGTGTATATAAAGGGATTTCGTAGTATGCTAATTAGATTCTGATTCTGGGTTTCTAAAAGGGGTTTGTGTTTAAAGGAAATCTGGGAAATTCAAAGAGAATTACGAAGCCAAAAGTTGGGCATCATTTTCATGTCTTTATTGAAAGCAGAAGAAGACCTTTGTTGGCTTAAAAGGATGAGAGAAGAAGCAAGGTTTAGATGAAATTCATACTTATTAGAGAAACCAAAAGGGGAAAAAAGTTCCCATTACACTGAAATTCAAAAGCCACCCCCAAACCATAAACAGCCAAAACAAATCCTAAAGAAACAACATTGGTCCTTGTCCATTCATATTTAGGCCTCAGCATATCTGGAAGAAATGAAAACCAAATGGTCAGTCAATGTTGTGACTTATGTGAATCACAAGTATTGAAAACTAAGCATACCCAAGCTCAGAAAGCTTCATGTGGGCCTCGGCATAGTCGGCGAAGAAGGCGTCCTCACACTTGGCATATTTCTCAACCAGGGGGCGGAACACTGGGTCCTCCAGGAGCGCCTTGTCTGTTGGCAGCTGCAGAAGCCCTTCCTTCTCACCAGTCAACAGCTCCCTGATACACAAAATCACCAACCAGTATTAGTAATAGTAGCGGTGTTGATGAACAACCAATGTCTGTCAATGCCCGTGACTTACGTGAAGTAGGAGTTGTCAAAGATAAGAGGGTTGGTGGTCCATGGCCCCTCGAATCCAGATCGCTCCTTGTGGCACCTCCCCTGTCATGCCAACAACAGCATAAGATTCATTAATAACTCAACCAATCCAACACTACTAGGCTACTACATAATGAGATTTTTGACATACAAGGGTGTGGCCTCCAGAGAGGGCAACAATGTCCTGATCACTCAGGCCCATGCCCGCACCAAACACCTGCCTCAGATGGTCATTGCCCAGTGTAGCATCAGGCAAACGGCCCTCTGGTGGTGGCACCGGCTTGTCCTGCCATGTAAATACCGCATCATTAGATCAAATCCACAAACCTCTAAATCAGATTATGCAAGGGTTTATCAGCAATCACTAATGTTTAGCAGTTCAATTAGACATTTGATTCAGATTAAAGAACTAGCAAATAGCAATTCCCATTTGAAGAATTGGCAGGGCACATCAAAATAAATTGAATCAGATGAAACAACAACTTTTCATGCTAACTTTGGATGATAACTAAATAAGAAATAACATAATTACAGGTTGGAAAAATGGCAAAAACTATGGCAAGAATGTACTGTGTACTTGCTGAGAACTCAATTATGTGTAAATTGTATTTTTTGCACAAAAAATAGAGTTCACTACACCTTTTGCCATTAAAAAGAACACAACATCTTGATGTGGTAGTTTTTTCCCTAGAAAAACCACTTTCACAGTATACACAAACTAAAAAAAAATACAAAACTCAGAAAAATATATCAAGATCAGATATACCAGTAAAAACTAAAGAAAAACACATGATTATCAAGAATCTAACACATCACAGTAAGCTAAATCGATTTACCTCTCTTCCTGGGTGGAAGGGGACATCAGGCCCGCCGGTGATCTCAACAGCAACGACTCCGGCCAACTGCAACACGATGCAAAGCAAATTCAGAAATATTTCACAGAGTCAACTATTGTTCACTCCAAGTCTTCAAAAACATCCCTAGTGAAACGGATCTGGAATAGAAAAATCAAGCGAAGAACATAACAAATCAATCACCTGGTAGAAATCGGCATAGGAGAGGATAGGGAACTGCTCCTTGATCGGCTCCAGGAGCCTCACAGCGATGTCGAGGCCATTGTTGGCGCCGTGAGCGAGCTCCGCGGCGTGCTTCATTGTTCCGAACGGACCTCCGGTCTTCGTCTTCTGATCGAACGTCCCAGCCGAGTGCCATCTGCAACACAAACACAATCCATGAGCCACAGATCAAGAAACAAAGACTGGAAAAAATCAAAAACCTCGAATCTCCAGAGATGGAACGTACGCGAGACGGAGCATGAGAGGAGCACAGTTCTTCTCGGCGATGAATCCTCTGAGCTTCCTCTTGCACTTCTCCACTGCTCCGGCGTACTCAGCACTCACGGTAGGGTAGCACTTTCCCATGGCGACGAACCTGAAACCAAATTCCAAATCGAAACCACATTTTCACATCAAATCAAAGAATTCAAAAACTGGAATCGATCGATTCGAGATCGAGCAACAAGGAAATCGATCGATGCTCTGAGACAGTGACCGAGCCTGACCTTGGTGTAGTGAAGAAGATGAATAATCAGGTGTGACGCACACGACGAGCACGAGTATTCCACAAGATCTGTCCGGTAATGATCAACATATAAAGAGCGCTTGGGAGGGACAGAAGGTTCTAGTAACTCGCGCTCCACCGTCTGATCACCACGATCCTGCGGTTCCGGTTGGTTATGTAATTGGACGGCTCAGATTCGTCCGGACAAGAAAGATACGGTTTTGCTTCGGTTCGTGCATTGCATTGGTTCAGATTAAAATAACTATTTCAGATTATGGATAGATTTGAAATTGACTATACTTTCTCTATAATTTCCACGTAAGATAAAAAACTTAATTAACCGATACGATCTGACACCGTCCATTGCACTAACTCACGAAACAATCTACGGATGAGATTCACTCTATCCAGTGCATGATGTGTTTTTTTACCGGCAATGAGTAAATTCGGATCAGTTCCCGAAAAACTCTGCAATTTGCAAGAAATCATTTTGGGCTCACGAGGGCATTTCCGTCATTTTCATTGACCACCGAACTTTCCGAGCATGTAAATATCCAAATCACAGTGTGAACGCAAGGAACAATCGAAGATTCCGCTTAGAGGCAATGATAAAACCACCGAGCGTGTCACCGAAACTCTGTCACCCACCGAATTGAATGTGCGATCGTGGCACGCCCTTTTCGTCAATTTCGCTTTCTTTATTTTCCACGGTAGGTGTCAGCCAATCGTATTTCGACACGTGGAAATTGACTGACTTTGAGATTTTTTGAAATCCTGTGGTCGCCACGTTGACGCACCAAATACCGCACTTTTGGGTGTGACCATTTATATGCGCCGGATTAAAATAATTTTTAATTAGAAATAAATATTTGTGCAATCTTTTTTAAATAATTAGCCGGCATATTCTGACGAATAAGGTCCTAGGACTATACGAGAAATATAATTCCGCCCATTTGTACAATAAAAATAACATTTTTTGGAGGTAAAAACAAATTTTATTAATTAAATAGTACCCCTCAATATAATCACAGCTATTATTAGTTAAAACAAACTTGGTCAATTCGTAAGTCATCTGATTACGAGAAAAATAAATAAGAACACATGTTCTGATAGTGAATAGTACGCAACACCGTTCGCTAATGATTCATCCCAAGTTGTTCAGCTCGATTTGTTTAGTATCATGTAGAGTCACGGCATCCACCTCACATGAATGGAGAAACCCCACGATCCCGCTGCCAAATGTTTTAAACAGACATCCATGATAATTTCGGAGACCAATCGACTTTGTTTAGTTTATTATTATTATTTTTTTTTGTACAATAGTTCATATTATTATAGTTTCTGCATAATTTTCATCAAAACGTTTTTGTTTGTTTATGGTAATACAGGCATCGGAAGTCTAGAATATTGTTGGGAAATAAGTAATCTATTATATCATATAATAATAATAATATAAAAAAGAAGATGTTATGTGATGTCCCTGTCGCAAAAAAAATTCTACTAAAGGTTAAAACTATATATTTTATTTTTATGAATAGATTATTATTTAATATTTCTTTAATATATAATGAACAATAAACCTATGAAAATTTAATTTCATTGATTTTTAGAGTTAAAGAGGTGGAAAATGAGCCTATAAATACTTATTCCTTTCATATTATTTGAAACTCATCACGAAAACAAGAATATGAAGTTTTCTAATCTTAGTCGATCTATTTCTAATTTATCTTCTTCTCTACCAACTTTATTTTATGGGTCTTTTCTCTTTCAAGTTTGATATGTGATTTAAACTATTTATATGATAATTTCTTTTAGAAGTTAGATAAATATATTAAATTATACACGTTTTCAACTTCAGTACCTGAGTTTTTTTACATACACCCCGTGTTTTATTTGTACTTGCTACGTTACTACAATCAAGAATTACAAATAAAAGTTGGGCATGACAAACATGACATGATCAAAATCCAACACTAAAACATAACAAAAAGTTTAAGAGAAAAGACAAATTAGTAAAGATTTTTATCGCGTGAATCATAACCAGATAAAATTGCACCCTTAGGTGCAAACATATGAATAAACCAAGCTCATGGGAATAGATAATAAATGGATGTCAACAAATCTGAGTGGTAAATATTGAGTATTTTTGTATTTGTTTTTGACATTCAATAATTATGGGAGGGTGATTTCGTATTTTTGTTGTGTTGAGTAATTGAATCCATATTGTTGTTACGATTAGTGTTGGCTGTATTTTTTAGTACAAAGAAAGATGTCGGCCTACATGTTCCAACGTCTGGTAAGACATCATCCGACATGTTCTGTCGGTTTAGGTTTTCGGCAAATTTTTGTTTTTGTTCAAGTTTCCGTCTTTAAGTTGAATATTTTCGAAAGTTGACTTCTTTACGATATTCTCGGCCTGCATGAGGTAGGAAACTCTAGATATGTCTTGGTATGGCAAGATACCTCTCGAGGGAAAGGAAAAACCCTAGTGGTGCCTCAAGGCTTTGTGAGCTGCTATAAAAGCTGAGAGCTTCCCCCTTAGCAGCTGGACGTTCTTCTGAGCAAATATTCAGAGCTTCTAAGCGTGCAAGACTGGCGTGTTAGAAGGCTACATGATTTGATAAGAACAATGTAATTCACCAAACGTTATTCAAGAAGATTGAGTGTTTGTGTGATTCAGGTTGTGTGCATTCGTGATTGAAGATTCATGAGCTGTTGAAGACAGTGATCACCCGAGCATAGGCGTTTGCTCGGAGAGTGGAATTGAGGAGGATCTCAAAGACAGAGGGAGTCCCTGGTCTAGGCACTCATTAGTAGTATTAGTCCTAGGGCGTTGATTTGTGTGATAATCACCTAAGGCCTCGTTTGTGTTATTGACTACCATAAAGTGAAATCCTTTCCACTGGCAGAGTGCCCCCAGACGCAGGTGATGTTGCACCGAACTGGGTAAACATATTGCGTGTCTTCTGTTTTCTGTTTTACTTGTGAGTTATCTATTATATATGATTAAGCAAGTTGTAGGACATAAAGTCACAACATCGTGTACGACTTCTTGCTCATGTGACTAACCAGAATTTCAATTGGTATTAGAGGCATATTCCTAATCTTGTAGGTGATTTCCTGGGAAAGTTATTCTGGGTGTCAGATATGGATAGCTCAAGAGAAGAAGGTTCCGTCAATCGTCCTCTCGTTCTTGATGGAACAAATTATGACTACTGGAAAGCCCGCATGAGTGCCTTTTTGAAATCTCTTAACAACAAAACTTAGAAGGCAGTGATCCATGATTGGGAAGCTCCACGGGCTGTTGATGCCCAAGGGAATGTGGTTGACCTCAAAACCGAAAAGGATTGGAGTCCCATAGAAGATAAGGCAGCTCTGGGTAACTCTCGTGTACTCAATGCTATATTTAACGGTGTTGATAAAAATGTTTTCAGACTAATGCACAAGTGCCAAAGAAGCTTGGGAAATTCTTGATGTCGCATATGAAGGAACCACTAAAGTTCGTGAGTAAAAACTTCAATATCTCACCAGGAGCTTTGAAGCTCTCACCATGAATGAAGATGAGTCCATTGCCGATTTCAATGTACGCATTCGAGATCTTGCAAATAAGTCATACTCCCTTGGCAAACCTATGACCGATGAAGATCTAGTCAGGAAGACTCTGAGAGCTTTAACCTCAAGGTTCAAAATGAAGATCACAGCAATAGAAGAGGTTCATGATCTTAAAACTCTAAAGTTTGATGAACTTATGG